>JAVTVY010018215.1:0-75574 GCA_036873755.1 Hanleya hanleyi
CAACAACTCAATCCGAAGTTCAATCCAATCCAATTAAACGGAAAATTTACATCCTATAATGGGTGCAGTAGGTATTTATATGGTTCAGGATGTAACCATACAACATACGAGCAGGGGACAATATCCTCTGCTCATATATTCAGAAGAACTTTCCCAAACCTAGCCTATCCCTACTTACTATCCCTACACCTAGTCCCCAATAACTAAACACAAACGACAACTCAATAAAAATAAAAAAAATAAAAAATAACTTTTTGGTTTTATTGAATGATCAAGACAAACAATGGACATGGACAAGGGAACACAAAACACTGACAAACTAACGATATACACGACAAGTATAGACAAAGACAAGACACATGGACATGGGTCATGCAGACAAAGACAATACACATGGACAATTCAGACAAAATAACACAAAATAATCAATGAATCAATATACAAAAAAAAAAAAAAAAGTCAAAAATGACCCCTGCAGCCTTTAACGATTGCACCGATAAACTAAATTAATATATAAGCCAAATATCTCCACTTCCCTACCCCTATCTCCCTATCAATTCTATCAACCAAAGTAATAAATGAAAAAAAAGAATTTCACAAAATCTAACTAAGCTATGGTGCAATGTTAAAGTAATCCAACAGGCAGGCCGTGTCCCGCACCGGTAAATCGATACCCAAGTCGAAATCACAACCCAAGGGAGACAACTCCGTCACTCCCGTAAGTTGACAAAAACTATACCCTATCGCTCACTGCACGACAAACGAAGCTCAAAATGATCAAAAACTTGTTAAAGTCACCTCATTGAACGAGGTATGTTCGTGAATAAACCCCACAGGGAAGAATTTGTCAACGCTAGGCAAACGGAGGCCCAAAATTTTATGAAACGTCGACTATTTATCAATATTTTATCGTGACGAAAATTGAACAATAAAAACCGTCCGATAATATTTTATCGACGACGGTATAATTTGATAGAATATCCGATAAATCCTTTATTCAATTTCGTGAAATCAACGAAGCAGTCAACGAAAGAAGTAACCAAAGTTCCACGAGACAACTCGACACGTCAAAAGACGGGAGGAAAATCCCGTGAAAAAATGGCCGCCGACCGAGTCGCAAACTGCACGAAACAAAATTGTCACGGTTATACTTATAGTCTCTCAGAGACAATAAAAGTCACAGGAGTTCTCAATATACTCCTTATTTATTACAGTATAAATAAACACCCGGCCAAAGAAAGAACCTCACCCAATTTTGTCAGGAAAATTTCAACGCACGTGCTAAATGGCCGACCAGCAAAAGGCAAAACTACGCCAGTGTCGCCAATCAGACCAAATTTGTCTACAAACGATTAATTTGAACTGATTATTTAAACTTCTGACTCCAGTGAAGTAATTTCCTCGCTATAGTACAGACCGGTACGGAACAGGGCCTTACCTGTTGAATATTATCCCTCTGTGCTCCCAGTGCTACGTCTTACTACCTTGAGATCTGCCGCAAGAGTGCTTTCTCTAACTTGTATCTCCCGGGACTTATGTCTTCTCGTCCCTGATTGGCCCGTTTACATGCAGCGCCCTCAGGGCAATAACTCCAGGAGCCAGATAGCGTTTGGAGACCCTACGTAAGCTAGTCTAACCTACTCCTAACGGTAGCTAAGCTACATTTGGAGGCCCTGCCAAAGCTAGATTAACCTGTAAAGGGTGGCCACTCTTGACTACCTATACGCTAAAGGGCAGTATTTACTACATAACCAAGGTAGGGAATCTCTGAGTCATTCGCAGCCGCCAGCTTCAGCCATTTAGTCGTAGGAATAAGTGGACTGACCCTGTCCTACAAATACTTACGACAAAATATTCAGTGATAGTAGTAACTTGTGATCCGGTATCCAGGAGACATGACACCTCCACTCCCGCCATCAGTACCTGGGTAACAACACTGTCTCCAACCACCTTGTTATATATGTTTTCTCGTGAACTGTAGTCATCTTGAGGTGTAGAGCCTGCAACTTCCCCTCCTACCACCTGGGGTTGGAGTTTCACGACAACAGGGGGGTCGGGTGCTTCCCAGCTCTCTTCGGGCATTGCCTCGCTATGTGTCCTGGGGCGTCACATTTAAAACAGATAGGCCGACCATCCGCATCATTTTTTGGTTCTCTTCTACGACGAGTGAGTCCTTGAATTTGCCTTGATGCATTGCCGGACTTCATTTCCTTTATTTTCAAAGCTAAGTCTTGGAGTGCTTTAGTCTGCTTATCCATTATCTCTAAGAATCGGTCGGGTGTCTTAATGGCTGCAGATTCTTCTTTACCTGCAGAAGAATCGAAAGTACTGGATAAACTGTGTTCCTCAATGATTTCGTGACTTACCACTGGCCTACGCGCCACTCGTTTTGGTCCCTCCTCTTCTACATACCGCATAGCTTTGTCACGGATGTTTAGAAATGTCGTAGTTGGGCGTTCCCTGATCAGACGCCGCAAATCTCTGCGCAACTGGGGATCCTTGATTGCATCCGCAAACTGATCCCGTAGGGCCAAGTCACGATCGGGTACAACATCCACATTTCTACGAAGGACCTGATCCATTAAACGTGTGAGCTCATGTGAAAATGAGCGAAGAGTTTCACCATCTGTCTGACGACGACCATAAAATTGTGCTAGCAGCTGTGGAACAGATCGCTTCTCGTCGAAGGTTTCCACTAGAACTTCTAAAATTCTATCAGGGTTCTCCCTCACCTCTTCAGGACGCACCTTCACCTCAGCCTTAGCCGCTCCTGAAAGGTGACACATAATGAAATCAATCTTTTCCTCTCTCGGGCAGTTCCTTGCCGCAAGGATTCTTTTGATTTCCTCAATAAACTCCTCCACAACCCAATCTTTAGCTTCGACTGGGGAACCTGAGAATGGATCCAACTTCCGTTCCCTCCGCACGTACACATATTGGCGGGCATTTTTGTTACGCTGGACTTCCAGTTGGAGTTGCTCTATTGTCTGCTGCAGCTGAGCAAGCCCAGCTGCAGCGTCAGCCTGTTGCAGCGCAGGGTTGGCTCCTCCACCCAGGTTGGCTTCATCATCAGCCATGTCTGCTCCAAAATACTACGACCGCGATATATTGATCCTCCACACAGCAAAATGACCGATCGCGACAGGTATGTCGTCAGTGGGCAGCCCGAACGATCAGCGCAGGGAAGGGAAGTGAGAACTGGGCATCAAAAATCACTACCCCCCACCGGAAACCAGAGCCGGAAACAGAGGAACAGAACTATCTTTCCCAGTACATGTGCGCTAGCATGAACAGTAATTCCAAATGACCAATCACAGACACTTGTATACAGCATGCATTCTTTCACTCCAGCTCTATATATAATACATGGGATTTGGGTAAAAAAGGTAATTTGGGTCAGAAAGGGGATTTGGGTCAATAAGGGAATTTGGGTCAGAAAGGGGGTTTGGGTCAGAAAGGGGGTTTGGGTCAATAAGAAAATTTGGGTCAGAAAGGGACTTGGGTCGATAAGGGAATTTGGGTCAGAAAGGGAATTTGGGTCAGGAAGGGCATTTGGATCAGAAAGGGATTTCGGGTCAGAAAGCCCTTCTATACATATTAAATCAGTTGGATGGAATATTTCATACATGTAATTTCTAAATACACCATGCAGACTGACTTACCAGTTCAATGAGCAATTGCTGTACTGTAAATATATATAGCCTAATAGCATGTGGGCACAATGATTTCTCAATTGCAGAGACGCATCACAATACACAATTTCCGTACGCCACACTGACTTACCAACTTTCAGCAAAAACTGATCAGTAGCGTAATATTGAATGCAATTTACCATATAGACACAAATTTAGTTTTCAGGAACACCGATACCTGGCAGCCTAGTCTGATCTCGTATATAAATTTCATTAATTAGCTCGAATGCATGTACTGCATAATTTTGACAAATTACACACATTAGAAAAGTCGAGCAACAAAATGATATGCTCACGCAGTATACCATATACCCAATGGACAGGGATCATTACTGTATCACTCCCACTCTATCATGAAATTTATAGGAGTTTTTGGAAAATTTCAGTTCTGAAATCAGCTGCTTGTTTGTTCAGTAGACAGTTGTTACTCTCTTGTGTTTTCTTAAGCTTCAGGCTTGCACATCCTGTGTCAATGAATGGAGTTCCACAGTTTTTCACACACTCCACAGTGTTGACTGGCCTGACAGTACATATATATGCAGTTCCTCAGTTCCAATTCGATGACTTGAACTCAGCGACGCGTTTTTCCAAATTTCTTCTCCGAACGCACCGTACTTCACTCTTGAATCAGAATGCACCATTAGCTTAGTGCCATTTCTCCAGGCTCTCCAAGATGCAGTGTCATCTGTCGTCGTTTCTCACAGATCGCTACCCCTTTTTATAGATCAGTTATTTCACCATTCAGAGACCGATCCTGTCGGCGACGCCAAAATGTAACCCAGTCAATGAAGACAAGCCGGTTCTTGGTGTAATTAATTAATAACAGTTTATTCACCATGTCTCTCATGGAATGAACTAACAAGAGCCCAAGGGGCTTCAATATACGCCCATGTAACTGGAATTACACTGGTCCAAATTTCAAGGTTGTTTAATAGCCTTGATTCCAATTGGTAGCTAGTCTACAATTTTGTGCTTCTGAGAATGTAACATATATAACATCTTATATTAAATGATAAACTAAAACGAGATTATCTCTTGGTAACTAGTTGTCATTGAAGCAAGAGCTGAAAGCTCACATATCCCACACTGAAATCGACAAATTTAGTCAAACACAAGAAAATAGTAGTTTTCCTGCAAATGGATTCCTTTCAGACGAGGGAATTTTTCATGAAGGAAGAAGAAACTGATGAAGTAAAAATTTGTTCTTGAGTTAATAAACAGGTATATGAAGTTCATAAAGGACCCCTCTCCCCGTTAAATTAGTAAATGTATGGTTATTATTTCACAACAGTTCAACTAAATGTAGCTTTTTCAAACATGGGAGACAACTTCACAGGACAATACCATATATACGTAGTTTTGAATATTCCAACCTAACACATATAGTCGGCTAAACTTGATTCAGTTTTGGGGGACTGTGACCTTGACCTTTGACAAATTGATCTCAAAATGTATGGCTCCTCTTTGCCATGCGAGTAAGGTATACTCAAAGTTTGGCACCAATCCATACCTTGAAACTAGAGATATCGCATGGACAACAAATGTTAATGGATGAATGGACAGAACATTCATCGCATTACACGACCTCGTCCTCGACAGGCATATAAAAATGTGACGCTTAATGATTTCTTGATTATGGGGTCACAGTGACCCACAGTTATTTATAATGATTTCCTGAGTTTGGGGTCACAGTGACCTTGACCTTTGACCTTGACCTAAATTTTGGTACACGACTGACACATCGTCTTCCCTCAATGTATCAATGGACACAACAAAAATCATGATTGTTATGAATTTCATTATTTTTGGGGTCACAGTGACCTTGACATTCGGCCTTGACCTGCATTTTGGTACCTGACACATCATGTCCCCCTAATGTATCTACTGACACAAAAAAAAGTCATTTTCAAAGATTTCTTGATTCTAGAGTCACAGTGACCCTGGCTATTGACCTTGACCTAAGTTTTGATACATGAAAAACTGTCTCCCCGTAATTTCTCAATGGACACAAAAAATCATGATTTTTAACAATTTCATGATTTTGGGGTCACAGTGACCTTGACCTTCAACCAGGTCACTTGACCTACATTTTGGTATGTGACACATCGTGTCCTCCTAATGTATCTACTGACACAAAAACATGTTATTTTTAATAATTTCCTGATTTTGGGGTCACTGTGATCTTTGACCTTTGACCTTGACCTAATGTTTGGTGTGCGACACTTCATTTCACCCTATTGATTCCACTTAAATTTTTTTTGTAATTTTTAATGATTTCCTGATTTTTAGGTCACACTGACCTTTGACCTTGATTCTGGGGTCACAGCGACCTTGACTATGGACCTGGATCTAAATTTCGGTACATGACGAAACGAATCCCCGTAATTTCTCAATGGACTCAAAAAATCATGATTTTTAACAATTTCACAATTTTGGGGTCACAGTCACCTTGACCTTTGACCTTCATTTTGGTAGGTGACACATTGTGCCCCCCTAATGTATCTACTGACACAAAAAAAATGTTATTTTAATAATTTCCTGATTTTGGGGTCACAGTGACCTTTGACCTTCGACCTTGACCTATTTTTTGGTATGCGACACCTCATTTCCTCCTATTGAACCCACTCACAAAAAATTTGAAATTTTTAATGATTTCCTGATTTTTCTGTCACACTGACCTTTGACCTCCGACCTCGACCTACATTTGGTATGCAAGATATCGTTCCTCCGTAGAGCATACACTCACCAAAAATTAGAACTGTAGATAGAAAACTGTCATTGATCAATGATTTCCTGATTTTAGGCAACAGTGACCTTTGACCTCTGACCTCGACCTCAATTTTGGTACGCGACACATCGTCTCCACCTAGCGTATCCACTCAAGAAAAATTGCAACTGTGGATAGAAAACGTTCACAGATATAGACCGGACACGAACACTTCAGTGATTTCCTTTTTTTAGGCCAGTGACCTTTGACCTCTGACCTCGACCTTCATTTTGGTATGCGACACATCGTCTCCCCGTAGGGTATCCACTCACCAAAAATTAGAACAGTAGATAGAAAACTGTCCAAGATATAGACCGGACACGAGGGACGGACAGACGGACAGACAGACAGACAGACAGACGGACGGACAGACAGACGGACAGAAACCGCCATCACATAATACGTCCGCCTTTTGGCGGGCGTATAAAAAAGGGACAGCGACTGCCAATGTCCTGTTGAACACTCTAATTCTATGGTGTATACAGACAAGCCACAGACTGGTAACTCAATAGGTCACGTTCGAAACCGGGAATACTCTAGATCAGAGCAGCGTAGCCATATTTACAGGCAATGTTCAAATACCACCATAATTGTGATGAAACTGTGGAATTAGGAACGTGTTTCCTGCTTGTTTACAAGATGTCTTTCACGAACAAGGAACATCAGCGCCACCTATCGACTACTCGGCACACTACACATACAATGCAAATGTACTTAGGGGCGACTACTCCATTATACTTGATGTCTGATGGAGATAACCCTGTTTGGAGGTTGCGTAAAACCCGGCACCAAATTTGTAAAAGCGCATATCATTGGTGGAAATGATAAGAAGGCGTAAATTTACGACTTACGGCTAAATTAATTACAGGCATCCTGTAAATACGAATTATGGCAGGCTTGGCATTTACAGGTATCCTGTAAATACGAATTGTGGCAGGCTTGGCGATTTTATACCATGGTACAAAATAATTACAGGCATCCTGTAAATACGAATTATGGCAGGCTTGGCATTTACAGGCACCCTGTAAATACGAATTATGGCAGGCTTGGCATTTTATACCATGGTATATATTATTTACAGGCATCCTGTAAATGACGAATTGTGGCAGGGATGGCCAACCATACCCAAGCGTACCCCTGGTTTTAGCGAGGATGGAGAGGGAGTCGTTCAAACCGAATGAACACTCGCGCCCGTGCGAGTTGTGCACCGAGGTCGCGGTAACTTATAAACTTAGTTTATACGCGGTAACTGACTTACACAATGGCTCTGTGTCTCACACGAGGAATTCTTTTTCTTGGTTCACCCGTCTTGCAACGAGATTCGTATGCGTATAAGGTGTTCGAACTTTTACAGTACAGTTATGTTAGAAAAGAATAGACCTAAAACCTGATGACGTTTTATCCAACATATCAAATTCCGGATAAAACAAATACCCCAAACACATCGTAGTGTCCACCTGAACTGGGACACAATATAGTTATATTGTGTCTCAGACTTGAATTAGACACAATTCTTTATAAAAACTCTCTATTTTAAAAAAGGGTGTTACACAGGGCATTAGATATCACAAAATTGGAAGGTGAAGATATCATTTCTATGAAAGCGAGAGAAAACTTAGCAGATGAAATCGGGATAAGTGAGACAACTCCGGTTTCAGCTTCCAACTCCAGCTGGTACGATCATTTGCAAATCACTCATCACATCGTTAAACAGCCCTGTGTATCTGCCATGTCTATAAACGTTTTGCAAGCACAGTATGTATCGTAAAGGAAAACGAGTCATAGGACTTGCCCATGTTACACTAGTTCCCTCCTATGCCCATGTTACTCCCGCCCTCCAAACTTACTGCATATTCTAACATTAACAAGCAGCCAGAGGATGCTAGTTCCCACGCCAAAATGGCAGCAATATTTATAAGCGTTCTCGGTCTCAGGGGATATACATGAGGGTGGCAACAGCTACCTCACAGGCGTAAGAACCAGAAGGTTCTTTCCGCCTCCCCAGGTTTTGAGATCAACTCAGAAAGGCTGACTGAATGTTGATTGCTGTTGTAATACATTTTCTTCACGGTGTAGCATGAAAATTATGTAACCAAAATGCAACCCCAAGCGGCATCTCATGGCATATTATCTGCAAACTAAATTTGACCAGAATCTGAAGGCATCCTCAACCTATTGCCCGGAAACCAAATTTAGACTTTGCCATCAGGTATCACCACCTGTAGGTGCAAGCAGGCAAAACGCAATCCCAAACGACATCTCATGGCATGGTATCGGCATATGAACTTTGAGAAGGATCTGAAGAGGGGTCCTCAAGTTATTGCCGGTACTGGATGCCCACCGGTGTTTGTGTTATTTGGGTGGGTCACATATGAATACCAAATTTGAGAAGAATCTGATGAGCTTTTCCCAAATTATTGCCCGAAAACAAATTTTTCCTCCAGGCGGCGCCACCTGTAGGCAGAAGCGGGCAAAATACAATCCCAAGAGACATGGTATCTGCATACCAAATTTGAGAAGAATCTGACGAGGGTCCTCAAGTTATTGCCCGGAAACCAAATTTAGATTTTGACACCAAGTGGCGCCACCTCTAGGCGCAAGTCGAAGAAATGCATTCTCAGCGACATCTCATGTCGAGGTACATTCATACCAAATTTAAGAAGAATCCGATGGGTGGTTCTCAAGTTATCACCCGGAAACTAATTTGCGATTTTGCCACCAGGTGGCGGCACCTGTGAGTGCAAGTGAGCGAAAGGCAATCCCAAGCAACATCTCCTGGCATGGTACATGCATGCCAAATTTGAGAAGTTTCCCATGTCATTACCCAGAAAGGTAGGGTATTTCAAAGAAATTCGACCAGGTGTTTCTAAGTTATATCACTTGCAGCACGGAATAATGGAATGAACTCTAGTGGCCCCACCTCCGGGTGGATTTTGCTGAAACGCAACACCAACTCACGTTTTGTCGCAAGGAATGCATTTGCCAAATTTCGGAGGAATCCGACAAATCGTTTCAAAAGTTATCGCTCGCGAAGGATTTGAACAGACATCCACGGACATGCACTGAAGATTGGAACAAGACCCAGTGGCGCCACCTACAGGCAGATCTTGCTGAAACGCAATACCAACCGACGTCTTGTCGCAAAGAATGCAGATGCCAAATTTCGGAAGAATCCGACAAAACATTTAGGAGTTATCGCTTGGCAAGTATTTGTACATACATCCACGGACATCCACGGACAAGCACAGAGGATTGGAACAAGAGGCAGTGGCGCCACCTTCAGGCGGATCTTGCTGAAACGCAATACCCACCGACCTCTTGTCGCGAAGAATGCAGATCCCAAATTTCAGAGGAATCCGATAAAGCATTTGGAAGTTATCGCTTGCGAAGTATTTGAACAGACATCCAAAGTCCCCGGCAGCGTTGCGGCGGGGGAAAATAAATGTACTGTATATTCTAATACATATGTTTCTCTTGAAGCAGGTTTTGTCATTTGCACGGGCGTGGGTGTTCCAAGTCAGATTAACCGGTTGATAACCAACTTACCGGTTGATCTGACCAGGAACACCTGAGCACATGCAAATCTCGTTGCAAGACGGATGATTCCAGAAAAGGAATAACTCGTTTGAGACAATAGAACCAATGTATAAAGTAATATGTCACTAAAGTCTTGGTTTACACAGAAGAAAAACACCGGATATGTATCGGTTTCAACTCTACCATAAAAATACACTACAACAGCGTTATAAATCTACACATTATATAGACCATAACTTTTTCTGCAGGGTAGTGGACAATGGGAGATGACCACATAGCTGTAATGTGCTGGAAAATATAATGGAAGTTTAAATCTACAGTTTAATTCTCCACAACCTTTTCTGCTCATGAATTAACATTTACCAATTACTCATTTGGCTTAATTACTTATGCTTCAGTTGTAATTTGTGAAATTTCCACGCCTTGGAAACACTTATAAATAGTAGTTTGGTATCCATTTGTGCCACTGTCTTGCGATGTTGATTGGTCCGTGGCTGCCATATTTTATGACATAGCCGATATTTGGTCCAATAGTTTGACGGACACTGGTCCATCGATTATGTATGCGAAATTTCGCGTAAATCGATCAATCTTCCAAGGTTGTTTTGAAAAACTAAGTCAAACAAATATGGTCGCCAAACCGATTGATCAATGGCAAAATTGATCACTACTTGTCGTTATATTACACATCATGGACTACCAGTGTGTGAAATTCCTTTCTATTTTGGGCTAGTTTGAAATTCGCACCAAATGCGTCCGTTTTTGGGACAAATTTGTGCAATTTCTGACTCTGGCACCTGTGCCCATTTAGGCAAATCAGTGCAATTTCTGACTTTAGCATATGTATACGTTCTTCATCGTTGTGTTGAATAACATATATGTAGCCGTTTTCATCAGCAAAATGTGTTACTTGAAAATCGGATTATTATGATAGGTCTGTGGCGACCATTTTGATACTGACGGACCCAATCGCCTTGAGAAAATTGACGATGCGTCGGACCAAAGATCATGTATATTACGTTTCAAGTCAATCGGTCTAGACGTTTCAGAGGAGATATTTTTAGAAAAATAGGTCAAGCCAAGATGGTCGCCTGGGCTTTTGACCAATCAGTGGTATTTACTTTCAGTGTAACAGATCGTGGCCTTCCCGAAATATTGCAGCAGAATAGAAATCGGTAACTATCACGGTTCAAGATAATAAGCCATTGCCAACTTTTTACACAAAATTCAAGATGGTGGCCAAATTACGTGACATAGAAAATTACTATTTGCATATTGAGACAAGCAACAGATTTACTGTGTTTTACATTTGCATTGTTTAATTAAACTTACAAATTGTTATCCCTTCAAAATATTTCTCTTGGTGTTCTCTGATTGTGGTTTTATTAATTGTAGTTCACTACAAATAATTACCAGTGATATCGAGTATTTTGAGCTAATCTGCAGTCTGTCTGTAGTTTATACTTGCATGTCGTTGTTGTAGTGAAATGCTTCGTTGGTGTCACATGGCCATGGATTTCGTGCTGTTTAAAACTTGAATTAATGGAGTTAAATGATCTTTACGCATAAACGAAGTTAGAATAATCTATTACCTTGGCTAGGCATTGCATGACAAACAGTGGTTTGATGTAGTTCAGCACTGGTTGATCATAAAAGTTGCAAAGTTTATTCCTCTCTGCACGGAGGCAGCCATGCTGTTTTTATAGTGATACTCTCTGACCCAGACGTTCATATTTTATTTCAAATAAAACTAGAAGAGTATCTTGGGTGAAACTATATCACTGTGTAAACTATATTTAATATATGTTATGAACATGCAGTGAATTTGTAGATCCAGTGCATAGATTTATCTACTGAGTGATTTTGGTGTTTGAACATTATGGGTTCGAGAATAGCGTGCTGACGTGCATATAAGCGGGAATTTCGTTTTTCTCGGGGACTTGGTCCAATACCACGGACAAGTCCACAGCTCTGCTTTGACGACTCCTCCGGACTGCTCCAGCTTACAGGAATTTACCAGAGGTATGCTGAAACATTGGAATTAATGCTACTGGCTGTCGATATAATAATGGTTCAGTGTCTTGGTTTTATTCTGCTGCTTTGACTCTCTGAAGTACTTGGGACATTCCAAGAAGTCATGGAGTGACTGTCAAACTGAATGTAAATAAGACTCTATGCCTAAATTATCTACCCAAACTTATGTAAAGAAGCCTATTAAATGTAAGATAACAAAGAAACCAGGTTGACAGAATTAATTGCGTCTCGGAACTGTGCGAATTAGAAAACTGATCATTATTCCATGAAATCTTGGGCTGACCCATGAAATCTTGGACAGCCAAGAAAACATGGATTATTGAAACAGTATTCTACTACAGTCACCAGTAATAGTTTCAGTGGTCATCCAAGAAAACGTGGGTTATTGAAACAGTATTCTAACCAGCCATATATTAACAGTACCAGTGATAGTCCATGAAATCATGGACAGCCAAGAAAACATGGATTACGGTACTAGTGAAGCAGTGTTAAACTACATCCATACATTTATAGTTTCACTGATGATCCAAGAAATCTTGGACACCCAAGAAAACGCGGACTACTAATGAAACAGTATTCAACTGCAGCCAAACATTAACAGTTCCATTGATCGTCCATGAAAACATGGACAGCCAAGAAAACACGGACTACTACTGAACAATATTCGACTGCAGCCTGTCTCCAATGGTACTAAAGAGGGACATTAATCAGATCAGTGGATTCCCTAGCTTATATGCACTTAGCACGTCATAGCAACAGAAGTAGATGCAGTTGCTTTTATACATGGAGTAAATTAGAGTAAATTAGAAGAACAAGAGATATATATCCATCTTTATTTATCTGTGTTACAGCGAGATAGAGAGATCTGATGTTATCCATGCCTATATGTCAACATTATAATAAAAGATTATTTTATTGTGATTCCAAAATTCTGGTGTTGGTTTTCTGTTTGTTTGTTCTCGAGATCTCTGGTGCAGGATCAGCATATGAATAATAGGGGTGAATCTGTGTATGACGGATTAAGACGTTATCGTGTTATCTCCAACACCCTTCATTTTTCATGTACTGAATACTGATACTTTATCGCTACATTATTTTGGCGCCCAAAATGGGACCTGTTATTTTATAATGGATCCAGTGATACGAATCGAGTGAAGCCCAGTGGTGAAAATAGCGGATATCCAGTCTACACGCAGAGATATACTGAGTTACAGTTACTTGGAAGGTATGGAGACGGGACATTTAGACAGACAGCTACGGAGGGGTAGACGAAGGAGATCTGGCAGATCACTGATAGAAGATATCGGTAACACAGCGAGTGAAGCTGATACTCAGGAAAGTGCAGATGAAATCCAGGAGGATGGAGCATTTGGCACTACAGCAACACCGAAGGCACAGTCGTCCATGGTCAATGTTCTCGCATTACATCGTGAGAATACCCTGAAAACTATGGAGAAATCCAGTATACCTATAACTGATTTGGGCGATTTTACTCAGAATACAGTGGGCCTTCCTACCCATACTGGACAGATGCATGAAACATCTGGGGATACATATCAAATAGATTTACAGAAGGAAGTAGCCAGTACAGTCGGATCTGTATTAGAAGGAGCTATGGCAGAGTTGGCAGCGACTTTAACTGGTGTTATCAAGGAAGTTAGTATGGCAAATAAGGTGAAGAGCAGCCATGCTAGTGACACCAGAAACGGGACCAGGAACGAAACTGACCACCGAAATTGTGTCCGAGCCAGTAGTTCTCATAGACCTTCGGATATGCTCTCTATATCCAGAGGTTCCCATGGTGATTCATCCAGTGATGAAGCACCATCTAGCACTAATATTCTTGTCCCTAGATTGAGGAACCATAATGCCAAGTTACCTCCATTCACAGGTAGTGAACTTTGGGAAGTCTGGTATAATCGGTTCGAGGATGTAGCTGCACTGAAGGGATGGACTGCTGCAGATAAACTTGGCGAGCTTTTACCACGGATTCAAGGTAAAGCTGGAGAGTTTGTCTATGGGCAGCTCTCTAGGAAGGTCCGAAATAATTTCAGTTTGCTCATAGATGAGCTTAATCATCGTTTCAAGAAGGTGGAAACTGCAAAACGGGTTGGAGCACAGTTTAGCAACCGTGGCCAAAAAGCTGGGGAAAGTGCAGAAAATTATGCAGCAGATCTTAAACGTTTGTATGACAAAGCTCATGCAAACCGAGACAGGGAAACAAGGCGAGAAGATCTACTACGGAAGTTCCTGGATGGCCTTAGTGATGAAAAAGCCCGGTTTCATGTCGAGTACATTAAGGAACCCGGAAATGTGGATGAAGCTGTGTATGAGGTTGTGAATTTTTTGGAAACACAGCGTCGAACTAGCTTTAATGAGGATCGACGAAATAGGAAACCAGCTCGCCTAGTCAAGAATGATAGTGATGAAGAGTCTTCATCTGAACCACAAGTTGAAGTTCGAGCAGCCATACAGACACGTGGTCAGAAGAAATGCAATCAGGGCAAGCCTGAGGAAGCAGGGAACAGCAGTGAACAGAACACCTGCCAGGGAAAGCCTGATAATTGTGTAACTGAAGTACTAAAGCTGCGAGAAGACTTCACGAAGATGTTTGACTCTCTGAAAACTCAGCTCGAGTCCTTTTCAAAGAACACACAACAGCCGGGTACCTACAAAAAGATGTTTCAGCAGACTCCACCCCAGAATAAGACTACTGTTCCAACTCAGCCAATTGCAGTACAGAAACAGTTCACAGGATGTTTTCGATGTGGTGGAAATCACTTCATTAGAGACTGCACCTATCAGGTTACGGGGCAGTTAAATGTCTCCGCCAAACCGTTTATGCCTAATCGAGGTAGTGGTCAGCGTCGCGAAAACAAATATTTCCAGAATACAGCCTCCGGTGGACAACAGAGAACATATAAGTCATCAAACTTCCAGGGATCGGCTCAGTAGGCAAAGAGACGGTCCCGAGTAAAACAGGCCTGTCCAATAGCATATTTGCAGATAACACAGTCAACCTGGAAAGTCTGACCCCTAACCCTGAAACCATACGGAGGGAAAAGCCTAGGTATGAAGGGGTTTACATCAGTGGTACCTTGCAGGGAATAGATGTCACATACACCGTGGATACTGGAGCTACAGCCACGATAATATCTGACCATATTTACTCCAAGATACCACAGAACCAGCGACCAGATTTGAAACAGACTGGTAAAAGAAGACTGGCCTGTGCAGATGGCAGTAAATTGGACTACAAGGGAAAAGCTGTATTTGAAATATTTCTAGGACCTCTTCGCATGGAGCGAGAATTAGCTGTCGCCAACATTGAAGATGATGTGCTACTGGGAACAGACATTCTGCAAAAGGGACCAAGTGGACCTGCTGACCTGTTGCTGAGTGAAGGGCAGATGATTTTGGAGAACGTGATCATCCCATTGGAGCAAATACCGTCATCATCTGTTAGGAAAGTCAAGGCGGCAGATCATTTTGTGATTCCTGGAATGACAGAAATGATGATTGATGTTTTTGTGGATAGAGCTGAGAATGAACCAGATGATTATGGAGTCCTGATTCAGACAAAAGCACATTTTACAGAGGCGCAATCTTTGATTGTAGCGCCATGTTTGGTGAATATTACAGATCATACTACTGTAAAAGTCAGGGTGTTGAATCCGTTTCCTGACTATAAATCCATAAAACAAGACGAAACTGTGGGGTTTGCAGAAGCTGTGAGGACCGAAGATGTTAAAGTTGCAGTAAAGAAAGAAGATGAACTCGAAGTAGAAAATTTTGATACTGTGAAAAGACTTGTTCTGCTGAATAACATCCCAGAGACTCAAGACGTATTTGGTGCCGCTAGGGGAATTGAAGCTGCAGCATCACCTAAGGGCAACCATGATGGTGTTACTAATATCCCAATACATCTCTCGTCACTGTATGAAGAAACAGTGGAAGGGTTGAACTCCACAAAACAACCAGATGTGACAATGTTGTTGAATGATTTTCAAGATGTTTTCTCCAAGCACGAGTGTGATTTAGGTCT
The DNA here is from genome assembly GCA_036873755.1 of Hanleya hanleyi. Taxonomy (NCBI): domain Eukaryota; kingdom Metazoa; phylum Mollusca; class Polyplacophora; order Lepidopleurida; family Hanleyidae; genus Hanleya; species Hanleya hanleyi. The sequence goes on from JAVTVY010018215.1 coordinate 16,076, forward strand.
GACACATCTTGTAGAGCACAGCATTGATGTTGGTGAAACTAAGCCTATTAGACAGCCTCCGAGACGACTTCCACTAGCAGTTGCGGGTGAAGAAAAGACAGCCATTGAGAAACTACAGAAGCAGGGTTCAGTAAGACCTTCAACATCACCTTGGGCTTCGCCGATAGTTCTGGTGCGGAAGAAGAATGGTACAATACGCCCATGCATTGATTATCGCCGCGTTAATGCTGTCACACGGAAAGATGCTTTTCCTCTTCCTCGAACTCAAGACTGCCTTGATTCCCTGGAAGCAGCAGTGTGGTTTTCGACCCTTGACTTGACATCGGCATACAATCAAGTGCCTGTCAGAAAAGAGGATGTCCCCAAAACAGCGTTTGTTACACGACATGGTTTGTTCGAGTATACTACCATGCCATTTGGTCTCTGCAATGCGCCAGCAACATTTGAGAGGCTTATGGAATTAGCTTTGAGTGGACTTCAGTGGACCAAGTGTCTCATTTATTTGGATGATGTGATTGTGTTTGGAAGGACATTCGACGAACACCTGGACAGACTGTGTGAGGTTCTTACCAGGATAAGAGATGCTGGATTGAAGCTGAAGCCATCAAAATGTGAGCTGTTCAAAAGACAGGTCACATTTTTAGGACACATCATTTCACAGGAGGGGATTTTGCCTAATCCGGACAACGTAAAGAAACTTGTGGAATGGCCCACTCCAAGAAATACAACTGAAGTCCGTGCTTTACTGGGAATGGGTAACTATTACAGGAGATTCGTGAACAACTTTTCACAGATTGTTAAACCGCTTACTGAGTTGACAAAGAAGAATAATGTCTTCCAATGGACCCCAGGATGCCAGACAGCTTTCGAAAATCTGAAGGCGATCCTGATCAGCCCATATATCATGGGCTACCCCAAGGAGAATTGCCAATTCGTGCTAGACACAGATGCTTGCGATGTGAGCATAGGGGCTGTGCTGTCACAGATCCAGGATGGAAGGGAGAGAGTAATTTCTTATGGCAGTAGGACACTGAATAAAGCAGAAAGAAAGGTTTATATAAAAGTGGGATCGTTAAATTTTTTTTAAAAAAAGCGAAAACGGATTCCAATAAAATAACTCCTGTTGAATAGAATTTTGCATCCGTTGTGAAATGACGTAATACAGCTTAAGGATAGCTATCCCCTTAGAGGCAGTTTTTGCACCCCCATGACAAATTGTCGTCTGTATCAATAAATATACACGATAACCATAATAAACTATACATTTTATGAAAGCATACATCGTAGGGATTTCAACTATATGATTTGTATAACTGACGCTGCTACTGTGTAGAAAATATTCCAATTTAAAAAAATTAAAATGAAAACAATAGCGTCCATTTTGCACTTGAAATTTCATGAAAACTGTTGGTCTTGTTTCAACTTTGATGGTATACCTTGGTAGGAGACAATTCGAACTGGTAAACTCTATCTCATTTTTTAAAATTTTTGCCTGGTTTTGTTTTTATAGCTATTTTACTCAAATAAATTGAAAAAAAATGTACTTTTTTACGGTCGTTTGTCTTGAATAATTAAAAAACTAATCCGAACTTAAAAAAAGTGAAATAAAGTTTACTAGATCACCTTATAAGTAACAAGCATGCCAAATTTGAAAGGCGTAGCATGGATACTTTTCGAGAAATAAACGTTTAAATCTCGGATTTAGATGTTAGAGGAAATAGTGAATATTTGAATGAAGAAATAAAAAAAAATGACCATTTTTGACCCTCTAAGGGGATAGCTATCCTTAATATCTGCATCTTGAAACTCATGACAATGAACTAGAAATATTAATAACATACACACTCATGATCTACATGCGATAACATTCTGAAATTATCATGTTTTAGAAAATACAGTTCTTCAAGACCAAAGTGAAGGTTTGCTTTTACAGAGAAAATTGTTCACCTTGTCAATGAAACCTGGCTTAGCCATCAATGGCTCAGGCTGGGTCAGCAAGCAGAAAATTTTCAGCAGCCGATTAGTCAAAATAAGACACATGACAATCTCGACTTCATCTCTTGGGGCAAAGCTGAAGAGTGGGCAATGAGTATGAAGACGGCTCTTCCATCTGGCTACCCTATTCAAACTAGTATCTTGAATGTAGTTGACACATGCAAAATGAGACCATATTGAGCATCGACGATCCTCACATTCGACGAGTTTTGACTTAATTAGGCCCCATAAAAAATAATTAGTTGATCATAATCCCCACATGTTCCTGATTTTTGTCCTGTCCGGGTTTTAAAAATATGTTATTTCATTACTTAAGGGGGGAAATCGATCGTTTAATGCAAAATAAGTCGACAAGCAGGAAGTTAAACCCATCAGCCAACTCGTACGATTGTGCAGTGGCACCCAGGAAGACAAAATGGTTTGGAGCAGACCCAACTCAACCTCCGAAGAGCGCATGTCAGCTGAACGACTATCGTCTGGCCTACAAGCTCTTCCCGAAATTGAAATACTGTTAACACGCTCTCAGCGCAGATCACTCCGCCAATACAAACATTCTTCTATCACTGTAATAACCTCATTAATTCATTAACAAACTATATATGAAAATCTGTTCATTAATAACCTACACTGGTTTCACCGCCGAGTTTATGCTATTGATTTTTGTTTAGGTTTCTCATGAATGTAGTCCATGCGTATTGACTGCCGTAGTGTGTGATGCAATGAATGCTATTACTGATGGTGCAGGGGTGCAGGGATGAAGGCTTGTCAGGTGATATCACATGTCGACTGTATAGCATTGTCACTGAATGCAAATCAAAGCGCTGTATTCTAATTAATTGTTCTAGATATGTTAAAGGTGCATGTTGTTAGGACAGCCTATCTGTCATTTCAGGTTAGTTAGTCAATAAAACGATGTACCTGCTGTTTGTCACTCACTAGCCTCGAGAATTGACCAATTGAAACATCAGTTTCGCCAGTAGACTGTTTCATCCATCACATTCGACTGTGGTCAGGGGTGTATTGGGCCCCTGTTATGAGAGATGGATCAAACCAGCAAGAGAGGTACCGTAACCGAGAAGTGGGAGAAATTCAGGACATGAAGAAAACGTCTGCCTGCCTGGGATTTTTCGCAAGTCACTAATGATAAACTAATAATTTTTTAAGGGGTCTTTTTTATTGAAAACACAACTCGTATAGGAACACAATTTCGAGAAATATTGACTGCTGGGAGAATTTGTTAATATATGCAGGCAAATATCATGATATAATGTTTGAGACTCTATACATGATGGGTTCGTTGAATATATAAATAAACAAACTTCAGTGCTACTCCCCACATAGTAGCTCAGCTTGGAAATGAGTGCGCATGGGTGAGTGAGTGAATATGATTTAACGCCGCTTTCAACACTATTTCAATCACATCACGACGTTTGGTTCTTATTCCTTCTCACACCCGGAAACCACAAGGGTAGGGTCTTATTCCTTTTAACACCCGGAATCCCACGGGTGGAGTTCAATTCCTTTTCACACCCGGGAACCCCACGGGTGCCCCAGTTAGTCACCTCTTACAAGCTCTCTGAGGGGCTGAGGCCTTTTCTTACCATGATCTGGAGTGTGCACGACGACACCCCAGCTAGGTCAATCCCCGGGAGCCCCATGGGGCAGATTGCGCATGGTAACCTATATACAGGTCACAGTGAAAGTTGAGATAGTAAGCTGACAGATGAATGGCATATTGATGCAGTCAATATGGTAATTCTAAGACAGGTTGCTAGATTTCTGCGAGTGTTAACCTACCTGGCAACCTGAACGACGGGTTACCACTTTCCAGCCTTGACATCCACATATTTAATGCACAAGCTTTCGACCGGAGAAAGGATCCGCCATGCGAGTCGAGTGAGTGACTGAATATGAATTAATGTCGCACAGATAGAGTTCGGAATCCAATCACAATCAGCAAAAGTTCATAATGCAAACCAATGTTCACACTGGTGACTTGAACTGTATAAGTCTCGATTCTTGGTAGATTAAACCTGACCAAGACTGTCTTGGGTACAATATCTGGCAATGTCGCCAAAGTGACACTGATTTTGTACCCTACAAATGCTCACCGTTAGATGCTGTCGGGCAAAAGGGCAGCCCCCTAGATGTCCAATGACAGTTGCTGTTGCGCTTTGGCAGGCTAACACAGGACAACTTGAACTCCGCACACCTACACACTATTCAAATTAATCCCAATTTCATTTCATTGTGTTGGGTTGCGATCAGAGATAAAAACGACGCTGCCATTGACCGTTATGAGATAGGTCACACGACTCTTCGTACTCATGAATAATGTGGGACATACTGAATGCATTTACTTTAAGCCAGATGCATCATGATAGCATGTCTCTGATGGAATGAGAATGAATATCTGGTGGTCAACCAGTCAATGGCATGAACATATTCCACTGTCAGAAGAAATACTAGAACTTGTGGACTTCGAAAGGCTGCCGTTATCTGTGTGATTTTATGGTTTTGATGTTTGACTGTGATCTTTAGAAATACATAGTTTTTCCTATTTCCCAAAATTTGATCATGTGTATAGGTTGTGTTATGTGTAATGCTTTAGTTATCTTTGACAGTCATAACAGGATGAAATGTACGAAGTACAATAATTTAATAATTTATTCCATTAATTAATTTGATGCTTCAGAGAAAATTTTAATGAAAACCAGAGCATCTGATGTCCCCCACGTTAGTACTACTGATTTGGTTTGGAACCTTAACATTCGGTACCCAGCATGGAAAGCAATCTCGAGTGATATCCTGTGGCAAGTTATCCACATAACAAATTTACAAAGAATCCATTCAGGTTTTTGAAAGTTACCATCCAGAAGTAACTATTTTTTTTTACTTGTCTTCCTGGTACTTCAGCTTGTCACCCCTACTGAAACTTTTTTTATCACCATACTGTCATGTATTCCAACTAGTTTCTCCATTTTTTCAGGCATTGTAGAATTTGAACACGTCTCTCGATCGGGAGACGTTGATGACATTGACAGATTTATCTCCTTCCTCTAGCTCTGCATTGCCAAGATCAATGTCCTCACTTCATGATGTTGATCATCATCCTAACGCATGGCACTATCATACGTAGAAACTTCTGCTCATACATGTTATAGCCATGCAGTAATGGGTGATATCTGAGTATATGAAATATAATAACACTTCAGTAAAATGTTTGTGTTGATTAAAGTTTATTGCTACAAAGAATAAAACTTTCTGCATACTACCTTACAAAACAATTATGTGGGTAATGGTTCAGCACACCAAAAGTCAATCTGACAACCTTCAAACCATCCCAGGACTTCGTTAATAGCAAAAATAATACCATACTGGAATAAAACAAGTATATATACATGCAATTGTTTTAATAATCCAAGATTTCATATTCCCCCTCCCCCCATTAGCATGCATTGGATGAGAGGTTGGAAACAGATGTTTAGGTTTTTACTGGCTATGCCAGGTTCATGTTCAAAATGGCAAACTGTCATGTTAAAGGAGTTGATACATAAAGTTTGCTGTCCCTGCATGTCAGATTACTCATTCTGCATTCACTTTTTATATAGCTTATTCAGAGTTTCGACAGGGATCATCTTGGCTTCAAGTTACATACCCGATTCATTGAGCATAAGTGCTAATTCACCATTTCGAATAAAACATTAAAGGCACCTTCTCGCAACAATTTAATTGTCCAAAAGGTTGATAAAAGATCAATTTTGATCGACTGGCCAAAGTCCTCAGGTCCTTGTGGAGATGTGTCATTCTCAACATTTCATACAACTGGAGCACATTGACTACGACTAGTTGCTACTTGTGGATGACAAGCTATTAAACTGCTGCACAACAATAATCTATCAACATTCTTTAGGAGAATGTACAATATGACCCCAACATTGAGTGAAAAGACACCATTAAAATATTTACAACAATGGTATCGTGAAATTTGGCAGTTTGAATTGACTACCCTGAATCGTAAGAATAAAACTAATTCCTTCAGAATATGAAGCATATACAGAGAATTATAAAAAACTTATCAGAGGACTGTTCACAATCCTGCAAGATTATGCAGTCCTGCATGACCATTCACAATATTCACAGAATATCAAACATCCCTACTTTTGAGAATGGTTCGTCCAATGATATTACTTAGCATGCGCATAATATCCTGTAACCCCTTCACTCGCTGTCCAGTGTATCAACCCTTGCTGCAAGTTTTCGATAATCGGGATTGCTGTGCAAACAGGGTTTACGCCAGTTTTCCAGGGGTAATCGATGAGAGGTTGTTACACTGACAACAGGAGGTTACACCCCTGATAAAATGGCAATGCACTAAGGGCTGTTCCATTTAAAAAGGTATGGGAGGGGAGGAAGGCACTCAATATATTATTCTATGGGTCATAGGAGGAAATTCTCTTCAATCCATGTTACAACATTGGGAAGGCCAATAAAATTTCTATGGATGGTGGGGTATAATTCAAAGCTGCCTTCCACCCCTCCTATACCTTTTTAAATGGAACAGCCCTAATAGGAATGTGTCTGCTACTACAAAGCCAGGAACCCATATTGGGGCTGTTTTGCCACATAGATTATCCATGCTCATTTTGCACTATAAAAATATATATCCATTCCCATATTAAAACATTTTCAATAAAACCAGTAAGACTGGCTAGTCATGACGTACGTACAGTTCATGATTTCCACAGCCCTTACATGCAGCAGTAACATTCCACCATGTGCACCTATTTACAGTGGGGGTTTGATTCTAGCTATGTCTCGCTAGCAATGCAAATCACATCAAATTCATGAAGGAAGACTATGGGGAAAAACTTCACAGGATAACACACGGAAACTACACCAGACAAAACTATGACACACGGCATTGTAACATTTAACAAAAGAAGCTGGCACAACATTCACTGCCTAACGACCGGTGGGACAAACACTAACACTGATCGAGTTCAAGCAAAATTGCACCAAATTACCAAATTATCTAGCAAGCGTAATGCAAACAGTGTGCGTAGTTCTACAACTGTGAAAATTTAAAACTCAATTAAAAATTTTGGCAAAATATTTGATGGTGGGATTATTTGGGCAGAAACCCCAGACTGCACGCACACATAACAAGGAGGGTCATATTCAATGAAAGGCAACATGCACACATAACACCGAGGTGCATATTCGATGAAAAACTACATGCACAATGGATGTGCACATTTGATGAAAGGCTACATGCACAGTGACATGTAATATCGATGTGCATATTCGATGAAAGGCAACATGCACACATACCATAGAGGTGCATAGTTGACGAAAGGCTGCATGCACACATATTTTAGAGGTGCATTTGATGAAAGGCTACATTGCACACATAACATGGAGGTTAATATTTATTCTAAATCCAATGTTTAAAGATTGATGCGCACTTCACAGGTCCTAATGTAAGATCAATACAATATAATACAGATAAACAATGTAATGTATTGATTTAATATGCTGGACTCATCTCGGAAGTGAAAAATTCCTGAATACTGGTACAAGTTGCAGTCCTCTGGGTATTTCTAAGAACTGTAATTATGGATTTAAAAGTACTTCACAAGAGGAAGTAGAATCATAAAATCTTTTGTCAAAATTCTTAAAAATCAGTCAATATTATGTATGATGATCTCAGTTGTAGTTGATATAAGTAATAGAGAGTGAATGAATAGGATTTAACGCCGCTTTCAACATTATTTCAGTCATATTGCGACGAACCAAGCACCCAGCCAAGTTGTGTTCCTACCACTTCAAAGAAGAAATATTTCATTATATATATCATGTGGAGAAAAGTTTGTGACAGAAAAATCTGATAACCAGTCAGAGACTATGGTGCCATATGGAAAGAGACTATGGTGCCATATAGAATGTAGGAGACTATGGTGCCATATAGAATGTTAATCAGTTTTTGATGTCTGATGCATGTAACATCCATACCAAGGGATATGGTGAAGTATACATACCATGATAAATGGCGCAAGACGTAATGTGTCACATCCACACTATGGGATATGGTGAAGCATTCATACCATGATAGATGGGGCAAGACATGGTAGTGTCACATCCACACCATGTGATATGGTGAAGCATTCATACCATGATACATGGTGCGAGACATAATGGTGTCACATCCAAACTGTGGGATATGGTGAAGCATTCATACCAGGATAGATGGTGTGAGACAATAGTGTCACATTCAAAACATGGGATATGGTGAAGCCTTCTCATACCATGATAGATGATGCGTGACATAATGGTGTCACATTCAAACCAATCAGAAGACAGGATATGACATGCTGCAATGATGCAACATCCAAGCCAGGAGACACAGTTAAACACAACACAACAAAAAGAAAGGTGGTGTTAACAATTAGTGCACCACTCAAGAAGGCATGAGAGAGCACTTGTCACATTCAAGACACAAGACGACTGTATAACACCCAAACCATGAGCGATGGCAGAATTGAATATATTCAGTGAAACATCGAGTCTGGCACTGAGGGGACAAATCCCATACCACGAGAAAGTCACATGATCAATAATCTCGAGAATGGTCTTAAACTCATACAAACACCTGCTCGGGAATGATGGTGTCCAGAAAGTTAACGATGAAAAGACACAATTATTATGATCTACCATCATATTTAACTAAATGAAGATGGTTTTGAGCCTTGTCCTCTGGAATTTAGCTATGTTTTAAATTATATAAAAATACCATACAGAATGAGAGAATTTTATACGATATAAACACAGGATACGTGAAAATGAATAAATATTACACGACATGCAAATTTTGAAAATGTTTCTTGATGAATAGTGAAACCAGGATTAAAATCTGAATGAATGAGTTTTTGGTCCTTTTAAGGTAATACTGATATTCATTATGTAAATTATTATACTGTCTTAAATGATAGGATAAATCATTGTAAGACGCTTACAGTACAAACTTACTTTGGATTCGATAAGCGACTATTTGACAATGGTATGAAGTATAAAAACAAATACATAAATTAAAATGGAGACTGCTCAAAAAGGAAGACCTCCTGAAAGAGATGAGAACAGCAAGGTGGTTCGTCGTTTGTTGAGTGTATTTGGTGTTTGATCAGTAGACATGAGGAATGATCTGGTACTTGACACGTTCACAGTAACGATCCCAACTCGAGCCATACTTCTTACGACAGTTCTTATCGTCTCGTCTCGCTCGGTGCACCAGCAGTACCAGGAAATACAAGGGATAGAAGTACGGCATTATGTGAGAGAAACCTGCAAGGAGAAAACACAGTATGACATGTGAGAGTAAAACAGACACCAAATATTCTCAAACTAGACTTCAATTTACTTCCGATTTTAGTTTGGTCTACATAATGTAAATGCACACACCAGGGCATGCTTTTCATAGTCACACAATGGTAATACCAACATGAATTGCAGGCAAGCACCTAAAAGGTGCGTGGACCCCTCAGCCTGTTTTTTTTTAGTCAAGTAGGATCAGGGCTGCATCTAGAACCAGTTTAGTTTTGGAAAACATATGGGCACCCAAAACTCAAATGAAACAAAAAACGAAAGTGTTGTTGTTGTTCAATTTGAAAGGATTTCTGAAGGAAATACTCCTAGAAAAAGCTTCTGGAAGCCTCAATATCGATCCGATTGCATAGCTGGGTATTGAATTTCATGTTAATAAACCTCTGTTTTGTGATTGATCACAGGCTCTTTGCGCCGAAATTCACTTAAAAAAATTGGACCCTCAATAATGAATTACGAAAAGGAACTGGGAGTTTGGGATCGGAACCTGCAAAAAATCCCAAGGGGGGGCATAAGCTCCAGGTATGCAAACTGATTCAAAATTGCACACAGTCAGGCTAAAAATGGGCTCTCCTAATCACTCTTTTTACATAATTTCCAAGGTACAGTAACATGTTTGGTGACAAAAATTGAAGCATTATGTTGTACCAGTTAAATGTGTGGACACAAATATGGTTCATGCAAAAGTTTTAGATAAATCATATGATGTAGAATAGAATGATTTAATAGCAAAATTTAAGAAAAATGTTGTCCTTCATTCAATGAGAATCATGAATGGACCAGGCTTTCTTGTATCAGGGAACCTTCAAAATTCACAACGAAACATGCAACCAAGGGTTCCCGATGGGCATAGATAACAGTGCAAAAGCTAAGCCATCAATAAATTAAAAAAAAAAAATTAAAAATCATGAAATTATCATAGCCATCTGAAAATCTAATCATTTCATCTGTCAACATTCAGGAAGCTCTCACCAAAGTTTGGTCAGGCCCGACTTGATAGATCTGCAGATATTCAGCGGACAAGAACATGTTGATGGGCATAGATAACAGTGCAGAAGCTAAGCCATCAATAAATAATAATATTTTTTTTTTTAAATCATGACATCATCATAGCCATCTGAAAATCTAATCATTTCATCTGTCAACATTCAGGAAGCTCTCACCAAAGTTTGGTCAGGCCCGACTTCATAGATCTGCAGATATTCAGCGGACAAGAACATGTTGATGGGCATAGATAACAGTGCAAAAGCTACGCCATCAATAAATAATAAAAAAAATAATTAAAAATCATGACATCATCATCATAGCCATCTGAAAATCTAATCATTTCATCTGTCAACATTCAGGAAGCTCTCACCAAAGTTTGGTCAGGCCCGACTTCATAGATCTGCAGATATTTAGCGGACAAGAAAATGTTGACGGACGGACGGACGCTAGGACGTACATGGCAACGACAAGACCCCACAGCCCTATGGGCTGAGGGGTAACAAAGAGGTGTAAAATCCTGTTAAGGCAGTAGAGGGCGTTCATTTCTACAGGTTGAATGCTTTTTTTAAATTTCAGTTTTGTTTCCCTCAGATTGAGACGATGATTCATAAAAAAAATTGGGGGTCACCATACTCGTTAAAAATATATGGCAGACAAATGCATGTATACCACTTAAAAGCCATTATGGCATAACACCGAATACATAGGGGGATTTGAATTTGTTCTTGCTTGATGCTCAATAAATCCAACTTCCTGAGGTCAAATTTCCCCCATTTTGCTTTATAATACTAAGCACTTGTTGAATATATGTAATAAGAACCGGGGGACACCATGCTTTCTCAGAAAATATAAGCAGTTTTACAGATAAACTGAGCCTTTCCAGTCCTATTTCCATATGGGGGGTGGGAGCAGGGAATCGGGGTTGGGATAGGAAATATTATTGGGGGTTCATTTATTAGCCATTTACAAGTTCCCCTTTTTTCGAAAGTATCTTAAGAATGAAGTTTGGGGAATTCCAGAGGCATAATTTCAACCTGGGGAGCACTTTGCACCCTCCAACCATTGAATCTAAAATTTCAACTTTTTGGTCAGTCCCATCACACAATCGAACCACCAGCAAAACGCATAAATGGTTCTGTTGTGTCTTTTGTTGATTTTTATCTCATTTGGAAATGTCTGGGTACTTTTGTTTGGCAATTCAGCTTGTTTTGAAAATTACGACATACAGTGCCGCCTCGCCATAGCGCGGTGCTTTGTCCCCTAATTTAAAACCGCGTTATAGGATAATCGCGTTATAATGAATTGTCAAAATACCAAGCTGATGTTGTTGTTGTTGTTTTACAGTCTCTGACAGAGGCACACGTGGCGTTGTCAACCCAGCTTAACAGCGTGCAGTAACGCTTGGGAGGCTTATATCCGGAAAAATTGTTTTGTCCTATCCTTAACACTTTCAAAATAAAACGTGAACAAGCTGTTTTGTGATTTTTTTCTTTTGTAAAAAGATCGTTGTCAACCACATGACCAAGACAAAAAGACCCTTGACCAAGACCAGATACTGACTGGATCAAAGCTGATGGGGTGCTGTCTTTTCATGCCAAATGTGACGTGATTAGACAGTCTGACATAGCGGTAATTTTACTAACCTTCTAGATTCAGATTGGTAATTTATTTTTATTTTGGAGTTCCAGCAAATGTCACGAAGTGCTGATGGCAGTAATGCTCACGTGATCTGGCAGCAGCATTCGGCTGCAGGTGATCGCGGAATAGCCATTCATTCTGAATTTGTCTACCTTGCACTATCAAGTTGAATAATGCGTGTCGTTGACAATATATTTCGGACAATATTTTTTTTATCAACCTCACGGAAAGACCCGATCCAAATTGTATAATTTCAGCACATTTTAGAGAGAGAAAACTTATCAAAATTAAAAGACTAAATTATCATAGCACATATTGTGGAACATAACATAATTAAATAAACAGATAAATACATTTTCATTTAAATGATCCAATTAAATTATAAAGCACATACATCTGCATATATAATTTGAGAAACAAGAGATTGTACCGCGGATAAGAAGATTAAAATATCACAGTGGGAATCTGCGCCTATTCCCAACTAGGACCAGCCAAGAGGGCTGCAGATAAGTCCTACTCAAGGGACCCGCGACAACAAACAGCGAAATATTTGAGATTTCTCCCCTTCACGGGATTAACAGTTTATCCTGATTGCTTAATGACAATGTGTACTCAGAAGTTTGACAGTCTCTCTTAATTAATTAACAGTATAGGCATGCTACAACTTGTTATCTAGCACACCAAAGTTCACATTGATGACTGCGTTGTTGTTGTTCACCACATGGTCGCACGTACCACCGGTGGGCCATTCCGGTACGGTAGCTTTAACAATTTAGGCCTAACACAAAACAAATACACACACAATCAACACGTTATTATGTGCAATTGGTGTTTCGTGAGTTATGTTTTAACAACAGTGTTAAAATATTTTCGAAATTTCTTAATTTACCGTTTTTTGTTTGTTTTTTTTTGAGTTTTATTTTGGGGGACAAGAAATTGTGCGCGTTATATCCGAATTCGCGTTTTATCGAGGCGCGCTATGGCGAGGCGGCACTGTATCACCATGTTGTAGACCCATACGGGCAGGGAAATGAACATCTTCCTTAATGTGTACACAGGCTTGAAAACAGGAAACATAAATACCTAATCTCTTATGCTGATGGGAAAATGCTTAATAGGCCCCACAGTTTTCATCATCTGGAACGTCCTGCATATTATTTCATCATCAGGGTTTGAAATTAACAGTCATTCCGTTGACCAGGGCAAGTGAAATTTGCTTAGAACAACCAACCTCTATGCTGCCCAGGGGAAAATGACTCAAAATTAAGAAAATCACATTCTCTAGCTTTATGGTTTCACTATACTTCGTAAAAAATTCATGAAATCCATTTTTAATTACTTTCACCAACGGTTGGCAGCTGTTTAATTCAAGATAGAACGTGAAAACGATTTCCTAACCACACTGTCATTGTTGTTTTTTGATCATCTTGAAAGGAGAGATACATAATGTGAGCTAACTTGCTATATGATCCATTACTGTACAGATCGAATTTTTACTATTATTCCTCAACCAGAATAAAAACAAGGGATGATCAGTTTCAATTTCTTTCTCCTTCCATGACAACTGTTCTAAATTTCACATTTCCTGTTAAAAAACTGGTAAACTTAAAACAGAAAATGGCTACTAATAAACAATTAAAAAAAAAGTAGGAAATATTACATAGTCATAATGTTGATGAAAATACATAACGGGAGGTGCCTACATCATAACTTGAGGTATTGCAAGCTAACTTCTTGAGGCCTAATACATGAAAACAAAATGTGAATTGAAAGCTAAAATGATAAAAAATTTGGGACAAGTGATATATTTCTGGGACAACCAGAATGTCAAAAGTGGTGAGACAACCTCTTGGAAAAGTTAATTTTGAGCCCATATCTGAGATACTTTGAGCACTACATAATTGCAAGGACAAACTGTCAATACCTTTTATTAAGCGAAGAACAAAGAAAGCTGATAGTTACCAGTGGGCAGGGACCAGGCAAAAGACATAAGAAGGTCGCCCATGTAGTTAGGATGACGACACAGTCCCCACCAGCCAGACACCAGGAGGCGGCGGCCCGTCGGGGTGGGCAGACTTTCTAGATCTGAAATATAGAATGTTGTGTGAATATTAAATACCTGGGCACAAAAATATCAATATGTATACATATTTATGCTCTATGCACAGTGGCTTGGTTAGTGGTGGCTATCTTCTTCAATGTTTTTGTTGTGAATAAAAATATATATATTTGTTTTTGAAGACTACAATTATTTCCTACACACATACGATGAAAGTACCATAAAAATGCAGTCTGTGCAGCCTACACCGATCTACATACCTTCCTATCTGCAATATCAAGTGATGAAAGAACCATGTTGAAGCTGTATACAGATTTTCAGTATGAATCCAGGAATAGGGGTATTCGGGTGTGTGCGGACAACCAATATTAAATAGATGAGCTGAGTAGAGTACGGTGAAAACTTGGGGGGTGTGGAGAATGCCACGAGGCATGTTATCGTGGCAAATACTTTAAACATGATTCTGTCATCACTTGATATTGTAGTTGAAAATATAGCAGTAGGAGGGGTATGTAGATCGGTGTGGGTTTGTATAGAACGCATTTTTATGAGATCCACTTTTATCGTGAAGTATGAAAAAAGGTGAGAAATAATTGATGTCTTTTTATTGTCAACAACAACAATATTTATGAAGACACCCACAGCTAACCAAGCCACTGTGACACTATCTATGCCCATAGATAGCCTAGCCTAAGCGCTATTCACTCTATGGAAATAAAATTGATATCTCACTCCAGATAAAAAATCTTTCCTTCACAAGCATGACAAGAGAAGAGAGAATTTAATCACATGTAGTCCAATGATAGGTCATTCTAATGTGATGGTCCAATATCGTCACGAGTTATACTATTGGGCTATAATAAATTAAAGGAAGTGACTTACGAGCCAAATCTGGGTTGTGAGGATCCTTCCTGAATGCGTTCTTCTGGGAGTTTGATCCTCGGAACACAATGAAACCCAACACTGTAAAGGAAAGAATTAACATCACTTCACTATTATGATGATCATCAAACTATAGCATATGGGATAGACTTTGTTGCGTCCAATAATTGAGAGTATACTAGCTATAATAGTACTATTCGGGGAGCAGGAGTACCCCATAATACAATGCACTGGACAGGATCCGGTCAAGTTCACAAGACGAGAAAAATTGAAGTACTATTGTTGTTCGTTCGACACACATCTCCTCTGAAAATACATTCCATGCAGTATGCGTACACATTAAAATAGTAACGAACGAGAAAGGACGCGACTGCGCGAGTGTTGAAAACTGGAGTCTGCATAAACCTAGAACCGGAACCTGTCCAGCGAGAGCGGAACAAGATTTGCAACGTCTGCTCTGCGAATATGTATGTTGTTTGTCCGACCTCTAGTGGTCCAGTGCTATATTCAGTACTTCAAATATACATGTAACTTCCACCTATCTTCTCAGTAACAGTTCTGAACCAAAAGATAGCAGTAAATAATGGAGCCTGTTAACTCTTTACCCCATACGGCCGCCTTTGAGCGCCTTGCACGATCCCCCATAGAACCGCCTTTGAGCGCCTCGCACGCTGCCCCATAGAACCGTCTTTCAGCGTGTCATCGCTGTTCCCATGTGATGGATTACTTTTGCAATTTTTGCGTTTATTTTGAGTAAAACCTAATTAAAACTATACATTTTCAGAAAGCCAAAATTTAAATAAATCTGACTATATAGACTGTTGGTATGTTTTGTAGTAAGGGTAAAATGAAATCGGGAGAGGAACAGAAATAATCGATGGAAAATGCGCGATTAGACACCAAATGTGTTTGGTGTGCTTCAAGAGAAACGTTCGAAAAATTGTAAAACCTGCTTCCAAATTCCTGAATATTTCACGTAACGCGAGTATAAACTACCAAAGTATCTAACCTTGATGACTAACTCGTCAAATCTGCCCATCTGAGTTTATTATAAACATTTCCCGGGACCTGTTGATCTCCCGTTTTAAAATTTATCCGCCATTCTTTCACCATGCTGTGTTTCGTCGACCCATGGCCATGGCGATCACGCGCAGATAAACCGACTGCTCCAATCACGCGGGCCTCTGAAAAGGTCGCTCAAGGTCACTCAACTTTGGGCCAATCAGTGATGCTGTTTTACTTCACCTTGTTACCAGCCTTCGTTCTCCTTTAGGGAAGTATATGGGACTTTTTCAGTTATAGCTCGTTCTGTACCTGCCATCTCATGATGTAACTGCGAAATCCCGAATGTACGAAAAATAAGCTTTACAATGGTATACGACAACACAGGAATTACAGCCGAACAACAACAACAGAACGCTGCAAAACGTAGCTAAAATGCGACAATTTCTTCGCTTTTTTCGTGATTTCCAACAGACGGAAAGCAGACACAACACATTTTCTCGCAAGATTACTTATTTTTAGATTAAACGTTGCTGATATTGATATAAAACGTGAACAAATTACGTAGAATGGGCCTGTGGGAGACCATTGGTAAATATTTTTCCACATGACATAGGACATAAAACGGGATATTTTACATCGCTGGAAACGTATGAAAATTGAAATCAGTCCATGGGTTAAAGACCTACGCCATTACAAATCTGTTATGGGTCAGAGAGAGAAAATTCTCCACAAGTCTATGGGGTAAAGAGTTAACCTGGATTTATCAGCCCACTGGTTCTGTTCGAAATAATTTATAATTAGACACGAAATGTCCCTGACCTCAAATCCATTTGGATTTCGAAATGGGTCGTATGGGTTGGCTGTCCTATGTATCTGGCTACACCCACTGCCGTATTGGGTGGAAAGACGCAACTATACTTTAAGAATATGTCACCCTACACATAGTTGTTCGGTAGGCTCTGATTGGCTCGTCTCTGGTTTGTAGATGAAATTTACACCTCGGATTTTGAATGCTTTTGGTGGTCTGATCTATCAAGGCTACTTCAAAGTGTGAACAGAGAAATCTTCTTGTCTATGTAGTGAGAATAGGTTTTCTCACTGTCTTGACAGTTGACTATTAACGAACACTAATGTCACAGTGATGCAGGGGAGACTAGTGCTTTATTATTATAGAGTTGTCTCCCCTCTCTCCCCTTGGTAGAGGGCGCTGTTTGCCCAATAACCAAAGGGAATAGCTGGCGGGCTTGGTGAAGAAACTCAGAGAAGAAACTGAGATGGACTAAGACAGACATAAAGGACTGCTTCTCTCAGGGTTTTAACCGGTATGTAAGCCTGCCCATTATACTGGCTAATATCTATGTAGCTGTAATTACTACATCTATGAAGATGCTTGACAACAGAAACAAACAAAGTACTCACCAGACAGGTACAGAGCCTGGTCCACACTCTCATGAAACTGGAACCTGATGTGAGCAAAGTTTTTCTTACTCAAACGCAAATCCTCGAAGTTCCCACAGCGGGAAAATATTTCACTTAAGTTGTCCTCTGTGACAGTTTCTGGCAAGCCACCAACAAAAACGGTCCGGCAACCTGGAGGTTTTTCTCTGATACTTCGCGGTGGGGCTCCTGCAAAACATTGTAATCCAGAGATTATGTAAAGATAATACATACAATGTTGTTATGATGCTGTACTTTGGCCCTTCTTTGGTTTCTCAGTTGTAGTTCATTTTGTTATATTATTATAATATACATGCAGCAGTTAACCTTCTTAGTGTGGCCCTGGTAGCAAGTAATTTGTAAAAATGTTTATTCTGTGACAATGACATCATTCTGCACTTGTTTGTTCTATTTTTGGCATAGAACGCTTGAGAAGATTCTATATGATACATGTATACAGTATGATTCCAGGAAAATTATTCCAGGCAGTTCTTTATTGCATCTTGTCTGCCATCATTTTCTGGAATGATCACTGTGTGGTATATACAGATTTGCTGGCAGCAGAAGAGAGAATATTTGAGCTTGTGATCAGACAGTGATATAACAGTGTGACTTCCAGCTGAACTGTATAAACAAGTAACATTCTGTAATATTGGGAGATATTGTCTCAAAGCCATCTCATTAAGCCAGATCATGCCTACTTGTAACAGAGCAGATCTAATGCTGCCACTTTATAGTGTTGTCCCATTGAAATATATGCCGTAGGCAGACACGACACATTATATCATTATACTGACACTACACAAACCCATCCTTGTTCTATCCTCTTAATGCTGAGCATAAGCGAGGAAGTAACAAGTTCCATTTTTCAAAGTCTTTGGTATGACCCAGCCTGGGATTGAACCCAGTACCTACCGCTTACAAGACCGACGCTCTAACCATTAGGCCACCGCAATGCAGTCGATTTAGTGGAAAACAGGACTGGACACAGGATAAAGGAACTTGGAGGAGTTGTACAACAACGATAGGAGGAAAGTGGACTGAACTGGATTTTAACGGACTGTTTATGAACATTTAGGATCATTTAAGCTGCATGCAACAGTCATTGATACTATTGTAGTAAGCCTAAGGTTTGTATCACATTTTGTATCTGATTTTATTTTCTGATTGGTTGATTATATAAAATCTTTGATTGAACCATCTTATCTTTAGTTGTAATTTTGTTTAACCACTGTTTGGCTGCAGATTTAGGAAACTTCTTCTGGCTCTGTTTTAAAAGCAACCTTGTACATGTATATTCGTGGGTGCATAACACTGTACTATATTTTGGACAGCGAAGGTTTAGAAAAGGTAAGTAACTGAATTTTCATAGA
This sequence comes from Hanleya hanleyi, assembly GCA_036873755.1. NCBI lineage: Eukaryota > Metazoa > Mollusca > Polyplacophora > Lepidopleurida > Hanleyidae > Hanleya > Hanleya hanleyi. Next base: position 34,832 of record JAVTVY010018215.1, read on the forward strand.
TAAACACATGGGCCAAGATTCATTGATGGCATAAATGTAGCTCTTTCCTGTGGAAATACAATCTCCTCCTGAATCAATGCAGTTCTTTGTGGTTGGAGGTGTGAAAATCTGTTTCTGGTACTGCAGGTAAATATTTTGAATTCACTTTGACCAAAGGTCCTTGCAATTATTCAAATAATAGAGAAAATTCTGCAGAAAACTTTTTTGAAAAATTAATGTGGGGAATATCTGTTAATATTTTCTATATTATTAAATTCTGATAGGCGATATATATATATACGATAATCCCTCCAATAAATTGAACCCCATGTTGATGTTTGATTACCATGAGTTTCGATCAAAGATGAGCAACCACACCACGTTTCCAACATAAATGTGATCGTATGTTTTTTTCATGCCGGTTGCATGTGGAAATGTGCTAAACCAGACAATGTTAGGCTTTAACTTTTGTCTGTTGGAGAACAAATTTAAATATGCGTATTCAGTGTTAATTAATTACCTAATTAGTTGTGATAAACAGAGCACTGAAGGAAAAACTGTTAATCATTGGCAGGCATTGGAATCCTTTGAGATAGTTGCCTCGTGTGGTCTCTTTGAATGAGGCTTTAGCCTTTTAACTACAACTGTCTTTTCTGGTCTTGTCTGGGATTCCAGCTGCAATATTTTAATTTATCAACCAGATTATTATCTGTGGGTGTAACCTCCAGATCACTTCTGCGATCTCAGTAAAGCATCATGATATACTCATTATGGAGTTTTTGGATGTTTTTGCGACAAATATGAGCGACGTCTGGCAAACAAATTTATTCACTTAGGGCTGTAACTTTGTATAGAAATTCCTCCATCAACAGAATTGCCCGGTTATCTCCATTCATCACACAATGGAACTTGTCTTATGTGATGCTATGCAATCAAACTTTCCCTAAATTACGAATGAAATCAAAACAGTGTGTACCAATTCGAGAATAAAGTTGAAATAATATTGTTTTTTTATCACTTATCATGCATGAAATATCGAAAAAAGAATCTGCTTTCAGACAAATTGGGAACTGTCTTGCCTACTGTTTACAAAAACATCACCATTGAGCATTCAAGTCTATTCAATCGGTGCGTTTTGTCGGGGAACCTCTCCTTCATTCAGAATCAATAAATCTGATCGCCCCCAAAATTTCACCCGTCAAATTATACTTCCAGTGATCGATTTATTAGAGGCTTTACCGTACATAATATAGTTAGGCGGCATGAAATATATTTCTAGCTTTGCACGCACTGCCGCATCAACCCTTTTTATTGCCAACAGCAAAACGCAAAAAAATATATACATTTTTTTCTTTTTCTTTTTCATTTTTACACATTTCTCTCTCACAGTTTTGCCAAAATACTGTTCTTGAACATGAAGTCAAAGATTTGTTTGATGTCTTGTTTTATTTGCAGGCAATAGTATTGTTGAAGAGTGATTCTTTCAAGAACATTGTTGGATTCATGCAAATTGCATTAAAATACTGTTAAAAGGCTAGCAAGAAAAGATAGACATAACAAAAATGAAAAGATATAAAAACATGCAGCTTCACATTTTAAGTTTGGTAATCATGTGTGCTGGTTTGTTAGTTTAATGATGCGACCTAGTTATACATGTTATATGAAGAGTTATATTAAGATATGGTTTTAATGAAAATCGGCCATTGAAAATAAGATGTATTTTCATGCTATCCTAGTTTTAAAATTTTTTGCTAATATTTATTGGATGTCCATCACAGTGCTGCCAGGGTATGACTAACTTGTCAGTATACTTCGTACAGGTGAGCTAAAAACAAGTTTTATTTATTAATGCATTGAATTATAAATTACCCGTTACATGCAGTGGTATCATTTGCTGAAGTTCTGATTGGGGTCAGATCGAAACCATCTATAGGACTTCATGGTAGGAACAATAGGATTCTAGTACACCATGACCATACTGGAAATGTGAATCCTCAATGTCTGTATAGATGTGGTCAATGGTAGTTTGTCCGTCTGTTGTAGGTATTGTTACTATTAGGTTCAACTATAAGATGGTGAATTGCTTGTCTGATACTGGTTACTGGTCTGCAGTAAACACGCATGTTGACGAGTGGTACAGGATACTGAAGCTCCAGTAATGTTATTTCTATGTTATTGAAGTTTATACGTGTTATATGTTATTATATTATATTTCTGAAATAATATGGTTGGTGCAAAAGCTTCAGGGTAAATCATGATGTGGAATAGAATGATTTGTTAGCAACTGAAGGAAATGGTGTACTTCATTGAAGGCGGCATGAAATTCAAAACTAACCCCGCCAGTTATTTCATATTATACTTCTGCAATAAAATATGGTTCATGCAAAAGCTTCAGGGTAAATCATATGTGGAATAGAATGATTTGATAGCAAAATTGAAGGAAATGTTGTCCTTCATTTAAGGCGACATGAAATTCAAAACTAACAGGGGTTCAGTACTGAGAGGGAATCGGTTATTTATTGTTGTACTTTTGATATGTCATCAAACTAGTTATTACCATAAAGGAATATACCGTAGTTAATTTGGCATGTGTGTTTGTGTATATACAATGTACACAGCATATATCACATATAAGAGATATAAAATTAGAAATTAAAATATGAGGTTATGGAGTCGGGCGAAGGTTACTTCAGGAGATAGAGGGTGGGACTCAGTGCCCAGGGGTGGGGGCATGCTTCCCGAGGGTAGTGGATGGGTTGAGTAAGTCTAGCATGATCTAAGCTCCAGGACTATATGAAGGTATGGGGTCGAGCGAAGCTTAGTTTAGGAGATAGAGGCCTAGGGTGGAGCTAGATTCCCCAGGGGTGGGGACATGCTTCCCAAGGGTAGTGGATTGTGGCACCTATATCGAGCTTTCCACAGCTAAAGCTACGGGCTCAATAAAAACCTCCTTCCAGCGTCTTTTTTTTTCTTCGAAAAAGAGCTTGAGAAGCTAGAGATTAATTATAATCACCCTTGCTATTCTGGAATATTTGAGTAATTGTGAGGGCCTATGGTTCCAGCTGTTTGTGTTTCAATAGAGTTTACAAATAAAGTTATCCCCATTAGTGCTTGAGGACATTCACGATATTATTGATATTTTCCTTAATATGAACCATTTGAACTCAATAGGCTTCTTGCTCATGTTGTTTGCAGTAAGCTTGATGTGTTGATGTTTGAACACAATCCAGATCCCTGAGCTGCAGCGACATGTACATGCCGAGCATGTTTACATGCTTACAATGATTCACTGGATCAGATTGATCTTGACCTATGCAGTGACCTTGACTGTTGACCTCAGTTTTGGCACATGACACATCTCCCCAAAATATATCCACTTGCAAAAAATTGCCACTAGGCAGTAAACTTGATTTTGACTGGACATGAATGGCCAGAAATCGCCATCACATAAAAGGCAGGCATATGAAACTAGAGGTTCCGCTTTGACCCTTGAGTTACCGCTCCGGCACGAAGCCTATGCGGGTTGTTTTTTTAAGCAAAAACATACGTCTCCCCCAACCTCCCACCTTGCCTTGAGTGGGCACATAATTTAAGGGAAAGTGCTATAAAATAAATGTAGCAATAAGTATCCTAAGCAAAGCTGCGTATCTAAAAATATTAATTATAAAGAGGCGATTTTCATTGTTGCAGTAACCCAGTGAGGAGTCGGGATTTATATAGCAACGAGTGGATTGCCGACATCTACAGCGTCCAGCTAATGTGAAATACATGTAATTGTGAAGCATCAACTATTTCGAAACTGATCACATTATAGGAAAGATGCAAAACATACAAGAGCCACACCTATAGTATACATGCTGTACCGTATAGAAGTTTCATGCATCTGCCTTCAGTAGTTTCCAAGATACGGAGTGAACAAAAATTGGACAGACAGATAAGGACATTTTGCATGGACCCATGCAAGCCCTAGCTCACACCAAAACCTAATTAGATCATAAGGCCATTTCAATGAAGCTTCCATCCAAGTTTGGTGAAATTTCATCCAGTAATTCTCCACATATCTTGTAGACAAGAGTAGTCCTGTACATACATGTAACAAAGCTGGACATCAGAAACAGATGGATGCATGCAAACAAACCTTCCATCCAAGTTCGGGGAAATTCTGTCCAGTCCGACATCGAACATGGACGAACGCACACACAAACCAAAACCTAATCAGATGAGGGGGCTATCCCAATAAAGCTTCCATCCAAGTATGGTGAACTTCCATCAAGTAGTTCTTCAGATATCTTGCAGACAAGGCCTGTATATACATGTACAAGTAGATGAACGGATGGACGGACACCGGACACGGATGAATCAATGCATGCACACATACACCAAAACCTGATCAAATGAGGGGGCTATCCCAATGAAGCTTCCATCCAAGTTTGGTGAAATTCCATCCAGTAGTTCTCAAGATATCTTGCAGACAAGGCCTGTATATGTACAAGTACGGAAGGACGGACACGGATGAACGCATGCACACACACACCAAAACCTAATCAAATGAGGGGGCTATCCCAATGAAGCTTCCATCCAAGTTTGGTGAAATTCCGTCCAGTAGTTCTCAAGATATCTTGCAGACAAGGCCTGTATATACATGTACAGGTAGATGGACGGACACCGGACACGGATGAATGCACGCACACAAACCAAAACCTAATCAAATGAAGGGGCTATCCCAATGAAGCTTCCATCCAAGTGTGGTGAAATTCCATCCAGTACTCACCCAGTAGTTCTCAAGATATCTTGCAGACAAGGCCTGTATATACATGTACAAATAGATGGACGGACGGACGGACACCAGACACGGATGAATGCACACACACACACACCAAAACCTAATCAAATGAGGGGGCTATCCCAATGAAGCTTCCATTCAAGTTTGGTGAAATTCCATCCAGTAGTTCTCAAGATATCTTGCAGACAAGGCAAGGGGACGGACAGACATCCATCCAGACAGACAGCACAAACACTAGATGTCTCCCCCCATGTTGGGGGAGACATAAATATATAGGCATGATAGGTAGGTTGTATATGATGGACATTGAGAAGAGATTTTACAATTACTCACCAGGTGGAGGTGGATAGAGCACTCCACATTCAAGTGTTATCACTTCTTTCTGGGAGAGTTCGGGGGGACAGCCCATGTTTGGGGCCATTGGCCCCATCGGTCCGATATATCCACCAAACTGGAAGTAAAATCAAGAGTATCCATGAGTAATGCAAAATGCCAGGAAAGTACCATTTTTAAACAGGGAAGTTTCCCTGTTTCTTGCCATGCTAGGTGAACTGGCTTATGGGTAATTTCAGGGGTGCGATCTATCCAAGCGATATGGTTTTCATTACAACACCCCTGCGCAAAATGAGAGAATGACTGAAAGTTCCGCGTCACTCCGTTTATTGAATGCGCTATGAAGTAGTTCGACCTAGTTTCGAATAATTTCTCTGAATTAATCTCACGACGAGCCGTTTCTAGGTGCAGATATTGAAGAATATGTCGAATGCGTTTCCTGGACAACACTTCTGCTGATATCTTGAGAGATTTTCTTCGAAAGATTGTGTTTTGTCTGTAAACTGGTCAATATGGCACAGGTCGAGTCACGGAATATGCCCACTTCATCTTCGATTCTGATAGCCAATGAAATACACCGAATTTACGAAAAGACGTCATGTTTTAAGATCGGCTGAACCACAGTGCCAAAATTATAGTGCAGTCCCGGTGAGAGAGTTTGAAAAGGAGAGACGAGGAGGCAGTTTCGTTTTCGTTCCATCAGTCGACTGGAGAGTTTTGACACTGTGCGAGTGTGACATTCGGACAGATCGAGGTGTGTAAAACGGTTTATACCCATCACTGAATTCATTACTTGTTTCCCGGCGCACACTTGTTAATATTATCAAATAAATGAATGTTGCAAGTTTCCGTGCTACTGCATGACTGAGAGCATGCACATGGCATGACTGAAAGCCGCCGTTTTGTGTGCTAATTTTGAAAACATTTCTTGCAAGGAAAACTTGATTTATTTCATCAAGCGAAAGCATCCTTTTTACTGCAATTTTCAAATTGACTGATCTTATCGTCCTGCATCATTTGTCATCCAGCAAAAGTAATGTTCTTGATTCTTACCATATCCGTAATGACAGCTCGTTGAACAGGTCAGGGAAAAGGACTAACTGGGATATATATCCCAATTGGGATAAAATATCGCAATTTGAATATTTTTTTCATACTTCCATATTTTCAAGCTGGCATATTGTGCTAGTAGTTCTTCTGTTCGTTTAAAGACATACAACAGTGGTTATTGATGGGAAGTATACTGCAACAACAACATCAAAAAGTATTGCACGTAATTGCAATTGCACAGAGAATAATGTCGACGAGAAAAGGTCAGCAAAATTATACAATCGTATTGTCAGTTTTGTGAAGTAGATTCTATCTTGTTTTTGGTAGTTTTGATGCCGAAATCCGACATTGCCGTTTAGTATGAAAATCGTTGAAAATATCCCAATTAGGATATATTTCAATATCCAAACTTTGATTTAATATCTTAGGTGGGATATATACCCAATCTTAATAAATTAATATCCTATCAATGCTCCCCAATCGTATATGTCGCTATGTAGGATCTTACTGATTTCAATTGAATTTTGTGTTCGGAGCGCCCAGCTCATGAATATTTAATAGTCTTATGACATCACGACCGCATTTTAACTACTTTACTTGAGTCGGGCAGGGGGGATAGGTTCATGGACTCTGCGTTAACTCAAGGTTACGTCAAGGACGAGTCCATAATTCTACCCCGCATTATGGAGCCAACCTGGCGGGTGGGCGGCAACATCAGAAGATTCCCCCGCAGCTTGGCGTGTGCTTCGGCTGAGCCAACCAGAAAGCACTTGTCATTACGTTCCCTTCAAAGCACTATGAAAACCTCTCGGGATCGGTCAACACGCGCCCTACCGCAAGCCGGTTAGATCCTAACAGCGACATATCCAAATGGGGAAGCAGTTAGGATTTAATTTTAATTAGCTTGGATATATACCCTACTTAGTGCTTTGCTCTGACCTGTTGAAGTTGACAAAATAATTTTCCGGTTGGGCCAGGCAGTGGAGGTAAATTTATTTTTTGATGTTAATAATGGTTTTCTGTGTCTGTGATTAAATTTTTTAGTAACGTAAGGGTATTTTTTCTGTGTGCAATTGCTGAATGGATTTTAAAATAATTATTCGATGTACCGGTAGGCATACGTGTAATCTTGAAGAAGACCTATATGCTACTTATATTATTTTCTGGTTGTCAATTGCCACACAAATAAATTATGAATATGAATCAGATTCAGTGACTTAATTCTTGTACATGTCTACAATAACAATGTCATTGAGCTTTGACTGCAGGTTGCTGTGTGCATGAATACATAAACCATGAATGAAAGCCGATCTGCTTCCTGGGCAATAATGTTCACTATGATGCGGACACCGACCTCGGCAATATTGTAGGGTTACTACCAAAATGTTATCTTGTTTAGTTCAGATAATATACAATTTTTAATCTTCGGTGTTGTGTTCTTTATCGGGGAAAGGTAATTCCATTGGGTTGTCAAACAACTGTGATAACAGTTGAACGCCCCAACAAAATTGTTTCCATCGTCCACTGGTACCACATATGCAACTCTCATTTGCCTAGACTTTCTTTACAGTATTGATGAAGTCTCGTATCATCACGTATGCAACGAGAGACACATCAGAAATATATTGAACAGGATCAATTCCTTCCCTGTTTTTTAGCAGCCTTGGATGCTTTCATTATAAATAAATATTCAAAACATAAAACTTATCATTTTCTTCAAGTTGTGCATGTGTTCATTTTTATGACAGTATGGTGATACAGGAACTAGAGTGGAAAATATTGTACAGTCTTTGATAGTTTCATCAAGTATGAAGAGGTTTAACTTTTTACAGTTTATATGAGACCTTGAGTGAAACAGTGAAAGAAATTAAGGTCTGTAATAAAGCAATCACAGTGAATGTGTATGTGCAATTTTCAACTCCGTTAATTAGGAAAAAAAAACCATCATCAGAAAGTCTATCAAACTAGAAGTATAGCTATTGATTCCTACCTGGCATGCTCCCCAAACACACCTGCATCCATAGCTGTTAATATAGGCCGTGCCATATAAAGAGCTCAATAAAATGAATACCTGAATTCTCTTCTAATTCTGTTTTCAGGAGCGCTACTAAGAGCTCCTCAATCACAAAAAAAACGTCCAAATGTTACAAAGGACACTCCCAAATTGTGTTTAGGAGCGCACTTAATAGCTTTGCAATGATTTTCAAAGTCAGATTTAACACGAACATACAACATGTATAAACTCATATTACATGGTAATTCCCCTAATAATTCAATCACAGGAAGTGAGATTTCCCACCAAAATCTGAGGAAGCGATCAAACTTATCCCAACAGGAAGCTGACAAATGGTCCAAAAACATGTGAATAATCCATTATTTCTTAGTTATTTGAATGATTTTAGGGGGTGATCAAAGTTATCAGAACTGGTTGAATTTTGTCCACAAAATTGGGGGTGATTGAATTCTAATACAGTGATTGAATTATTAGAGGAATTATTGCACGTTTCTTGAGCTGTCCAACCTATACATGACAAAATTCCTGACCTGATTGAAGCCCATGGGTCCCATCATCATCATGCTAGGGTCTGGTCCCATCATGTTCATGGCCCCGGGGTAACCCATTCCCCCCATCCCAGGCATAGGCCCACCCATCAATCCCATCATCATGCCATCAGACTGACATGGCTGGCCCATGTCACTGGACGTAGAAACATCTGAAATATAGACAGAAATTACAAATATTCAGAAAGTTAGTGTCTGAATTAAGCAAATGAAAAAAACTCAAATTTGCACTTGATTTTCAGCATACCTATGCTTATCTCTACTGCCAGAAATCGGCAAGGTAAAGGAGCCATTTTTGGTGTGGCTAATTTCAATCAATAAAGGCCCATTTCCACAGCACGCGTTTTCGCAGCGACAACCACATCCGAAAAATAGCCCTCATGTTATTCAGTGGTGCAGTACTCACAGCAAACGTCATTCGCGGCGACACCAGGACCACATTTTTGACGCGCGACAAAATTAGATACAGGGCTATATCAACGCGTTGTCGCTGAACTATTGACCAATCAGAGGGGATAGAAATCGTTAGCCCGGCTACGTTGAGGGGAATCCCCCCGTTGAATGACTGAAATGGCGGGAGTGTCGCTGTTATAACGCGTGCTGTGGAAATGCGCCGAACTACATACAGTTGTGGTTTGCAGTTGTGGTTGTCGCGACGTGTGCTGTGGAAATGGGCCTTAATACAATAGAAGCAAAGAAAGTGACTTCACCATGTTAATGTTTTCATATAAGATGGCATGTTGAACGGAAATTTTTGACTAAACCCTGACATCCCATTGAAACATGTTATTTCTTACATTCTCTCATTCATACGAAAATGTTTTAATATATAAAATGAACTACATGGTCAAAATATATAATTATGTAATTTGGATAGGCTCTTTATTCAAGTAGTACTTTCAAGATAAGACTATTATTTAGGGGGCTTTACCAACAACTGTTTTGAGTCTGAAAGCTAATGAAACCCCTTAAATTAGACAGCAAATAAACAGCATTCTGATTGGTTAATGTACATCCGACATATAAACACTTCTTTAAAATGACATACCTGACCCCTGATGACCTCTGTCCTCCATTCTTCCTCCATTTCCACCAGACATTCCTTTATCCATGCCAAACTGCAATGGTTGGTCATTTCGATATGGATCCATCATTTCCTACAATATAGGTATGGATCCATGAACATAGATTTGACTTTGCCTTATGTCAATTAAGATACATGTACATGCCAGAGTGTTGATGAATGTTTTGTGATGTCATATCAAAGACTGGACTCAAGTGATACTCACTGCAGAAGCAAAAGCTACCAGTATATATTGTCGGCTTTGGAAGTTAATGGGTCCACTACAAGGAAAAAATATGTCATATTCTCAGACTCACTGTCATTGCTTCATGCGATTAACAGTGAAACTTCAACTCATCCCACCATCTTGAATATTCTACAATTATATAACTGTAGATTTGATCAACAGATTGATATTGTATTTTGTTGGTTGCCTTGTCACGTTGGCATTAAAGGTAACAATGAGGCTGATAAAATGGCTACTTAAGGCAGACCTAGATAAAGAGGTTGATCCTGTTGGAATCCCATATAGCGATTTCAGACCCTCTATCTGTACTTATGTGAGAAAGCTGTTTCAATCTTTATGGAATGCTGTGAATAATAACAAACTTCATGAGTTAAAAAACAAACAAACTGTAGGCTATACTCATCTGAAATGTTTCGATATGAACCGAAATGAATGGGAAAGCAATCAAATTTTTCTTCAAAAGTATTTTGAGTAGGCCAAAGTAAGGACTGATATTAATAGAAGGAACAACTTTATGAATATTTCCATCTAAAAACCTGTGCATCATCTGTAATCTGTGTAACATTTTTATAGATCCGCTGTTCCGCTTCCCAGGAAAGAAGAAAATGAGGCACTCATTGGGTGTGACTCGCCTGTGTTACACAATATGATTGGTCAACCCGCAGGACTTTATTTTCTTATGTCAGCTACCAGACCTAGATCAACAAGCTAAACATACTGACATTTCATTTTGTGATATTGACAACGCAGGGTTTAGCCGTTGAACCAAAAATTCCTATCGCAAAAATTTCGGTCTCCCAACCTGGGTAACATCGGGTGGATTTGTGTTCAGAACAATCAATAACAAGAGCCCAAGGGACTTCAATATACGGCCGTCTATCTGGAATTACATTGGTCCAAATTTCAAGGTTGTTTAATAGCCTTGATTCCAATTGGTAGCTAGCAATCCAGAGAAAGGTCTACAATTTTGTGCTTCTGAGAACGTAAAATATATCACATCTAAAATTGAATGATAAACTAAAATGAGCTTAACTCTTGGAAACTAGTTGACCTTGGAGCAAGAAGCGAGAGCTCACATATCCCACACTGAAATCGATCGGTATTTGATACCATTCCATACCTTGAAACTAGAGATATCGCATGGACAACAAATGTAAATGAATGAATGGACAGAACGCAACATCGCATTAAATGACCTCGTCTTCGACAGGCATATAAAAATGTGACTTAATGATTTCCTGATTTTGGGGTCACAGTGATCTTGACCTTTCACCTTGACCTAAATTTTAGTACACAACACATCGTCTTCCGTCAATGTATCAATTTACACAAAAAATCATGATTTTTATGAATTTCATGATTTTGGGGGTCACAGTGACCTTGACGTTCAGCCTTGACCTACATTTTGGTACGTGACACATGTACCCCTAATGTATCTACGGACACAAAAAGTAATTTTCAAAGATTTCTTGATTATGGAGTCACAGTGACCTTGACTATTGACCTTGACCTAAATTTTGATACATGACAAACCATCACCCCATAATTTCTCAATGGACACAAAAAATCATGATTTTTAACAATTTCACGATTTTGGAGTCACAGTGACCTTGACCTTTGACCTACATTTTGGTACGTGACACATGTACCCCTAATGTATCTACGGACACAAAAAAGTAATTTTCAAAGATTTCTTGATTATGGAGTCACAGTGACCTTGACTATTGACCTTGACCTAAATTTTGATACATGACAAACCATCACCCCATAATTTCTCAATGGACACAAAAAATCATGATTTTTAACAATTTCACGATTTTGGAGTCACAGTGACCTTGACCTTTGACCTACATTTTGGTATGTGACACATCGTGTCCCCCTAATGTACCTACCGACAAAAAAATGTTAATTTTAATAATTTCCTGATTTTGGGGTCGCAGTGACCCTTTGACCTTGACCTAATTTTTGGTATGCGACACTTCATTTCCCCCTATTGAATCCACTCACCAAAAATTAGTAATTTTTAATGATTTCCTGATTTTTAGGTCACACTGACCTTTGACCTTGATTCTGGTGTCACAGTGATCTTGACTTGACCTGGATCTAAATTTTGGTACATGACAAAACGGCTACCCGTAGTTTCTCAATGGGCTCAAAAAATCATGATTTTTAACAATTTCATGATTTTGGGATCACAGTGACCTTGATCTTTGACCTTGACCTACATTTTGATATGTGACACACTGTGTTCCCCTAATGTATCTACTGACACAAAGAAATGTTATTTTTAATAATTTCCTGATTTTTGGGTCACAGTGACCTTTGACCTTCGACCTTGACCTATATTTTAGTATGCGACACTTCATTTCCCCCTACTGAATCCACTCACAAAAAATTAGAAATTTTTAATGATTTCCTGATTTTTCAGTCACACTGACCTTTGACCTCTACCTACATTTGGTATGCAACATATCGGTCCCACCTAGGGCATCCACTCACCAAAAATTAGAACTGTAGATAGAAAACTGTCAATGATCAATGATTTCCTGATTTTAGGCAACGGTGACCTTTGACCTCTGACCTCGACCTCAATTTTGGTATGCAACCATCGTCTCCACCTAGCGTATCCACTCACAACAAAATTGCAACTGTGGATAGAAACCGTTCGCAGATATAGACCGGACACGAACACTTCAGTGATTTCATGTTTTTTAGGCCAGTGACCTTTGACCTCTGACCTTGATCTTCATTTTGGTACGCGACACATCATCTCCCCATAGGGTATCCACTCACCAAAAATTAGAACTGTGGATAGAAAACTGTCCCAGATATAGACCGGATACTATCAATGATCAATGATTTCCTGATTTTAGGCAACAGTGACCTTTGACCTCTGACCTTGACCTGAATTTCAGTATGCGACACATCGTCTCCACCTGATGTATCCACTCACAAAAAATTGCAACTGTGGATAGAAAACATTCAGAGATATAGACCGGACATGAACACTTCAGTGATTTCCTGTTTTTCAGGCCAGTGACCTTTGACCTCTGACCTCGACCTTCATTTTTGTACGCGACACATCGTCTCCCCTCACCACAAATTGGAACTGTAAATAGACAAGTGTTCCAGATATAGACCGGACACGGGGGACGGACAGACGGACACACGGACGGAAACCGCCATCACATAATACGTCCGCCGTTTTGGCGGGCATATAATAACTACTGCTTTGCAATCAAAAAAATCTCGAGCTTGATCTTTCAAAGACAAAATCGGTAGCCATCTTGAAAATAATGCTATGGTGGCACTAGACTGATTGTATCAGTATCTCGCATGGTAGAAGGCACATACCGCAAATGGTAATTTACACGATTTTTCATCTCCCTAAGTGACTGGGTCGACTGAGCGGATTCAGTTTTTCGACTCTTGTAATCCTAAATTTAGGTAGAGTCACGCGCGAGAATCAGAATCATGCGCGAGTGTTCTAAAGATGCCGACAGATTTAGTTTTTGAAATATAAGCTTACCATTTTTTTCTTTTTTCATTTATGGAAGTGAAAGAAGCTGGACAGAGGAAATAAATGGTCATGATAGTAGGCAGATATGTATTCTATCCAAATGCGCGCAAAGCGTTAGGTATTATGGCGTATCACGTTGGGCACACCGGTTCTCAAGCAATGTTGAGATCGGTCAATACTTGAATGGGAGACCGGGTGATGTATTGGCTGGGCTGATCAGTGTCCAGGATAATAGGAACTGTGGACACTCATGTTCTGGTACAAGTAAGCACCTTCGTAATATGACTGGAAAAATGTTGAAAACGACGTTAAATCTGACTCAATCACTCACCCTATAATTTTGATTATTATGAGCGCAAACCCACCCGATGTTACCCACGTCAGGAGGCCAAAATTTTGCGATAAGAATATTCGATTGAACGGCTAAACCCTACGTTGTCAATATCACAAGATTAAACGTCAGTAGGGTTTAGCCTGTTGAACTACTACCTGACCCTCTAATTGCTTTCACCTAAACATGTATCAGAGTTATTTCTCTTGCTTTGAATTTCTTTTTGAACACCGGACTTCCGTTCTGCTAAAACTTGCAGTTATACACATGTAGATGGCTATTTCACATTTTAAGCTCGAGTGCATGTGGAACCTCTTTTACTAGTTCAGTAATTGTGATCATTTGGCTTGTTGTACGCTTGAATGGTAAATATAGATTATCAATACGAGTGGTCATTTATCTGATTTTTATCAAACGAGTGTGATAAAAATCAGATAAATGACCATGAGTGTTATAATTTATTTCTCATATCAAAATAATGTTGAAAAATAACCAAAAATATAGTTAGCAAACTGTAAGGGTGTGATACAGGTTTTGTATCACATGGGTGTATCACATTGCTTTTGGCCGCAGTGATGTGAGAAATGTTTATATTAACATAATATCATGCTCTCATGGCTTAGGGTGCATCCCAGAAGTCGGAACGTTCCATTGCAGTAATTTTCATTCCGATGGAACAGAATTATGTTCGGGATTCTTCCTCTGGAATGTTCTTGTCGAACATTTATTCCTGTCGAACGTTCTACACAAGTGGAATGTTCAGGACTGCCGAATATTCTGTGAAAACGCGAACGTTCTGCTTTAGAAATGGAGAAAAGTGGTCCCTCCGCAGCAGCGAAGCCGGGATACGTGTTGACGCGAAGGGAACGTCTTTGTGATATGCTAGTATCTTTATTAGCATGGTCATGTAGATCCCAGTTTCAAGGAATATTTCTGAATTATAATATCTTTATTTTAACAAAAACTATATCCGAAAGCATTATGATTGTCTAAAATTGTAAAATAGCGAAGAGATTTCAATCAAAAAAGCTTGTAAAACGGTCCACATTCGTGGAGTGAAATACCGACTGATACACTGTCATATCCTGCCATTTGCACATCGATCGAAAGGGGAGATCATTCTCTATAACCTTGTGGCATCTACTCTTGTCGGCAGTTTCCTAATTCAGCCGAAGTCATTGGATTATAGAAAATCTTGTATTCCTGCAGTGATATAGTCAAAGCTTCACCATTTAGCAAGTGTTTCCTGAAGGTTGTGAAGAAGACGCTTTGTGATTGGTCGGCCGGAGTAATTGGCTATTTCTCTTGTAGGACCAATTATTTTATTTATTAACTATGCAAGAAGAACTTGACAAATAGATATGGTCAGTATACTATAACGGCCTACCGCACAACTGTACACAAGAATTCTAACTTCTTTTCTTTTCAACAAAGATGGAACTATTTTCTATCATTATATTTTTTAATGTTCCAGTGTCACAGATCGTTTTGGTACTTCAGAACGTACGTTCTGAGGAAAAAGTGCAGAACGTTCCACGATTAGGAACATTCTCGGCGAACGTTCTGCTAATTCAGAACGTTCTACTCGATCATTATAGTGTTCCCATGGAATGAAAATTTCGTTCCGACTTCTGGGACACTCCCTTATCACCATCATCCGAACGCATGACACGATCATACGTAGAAACTTCTGCTCATAGCCATGCGGTAACGGGTGATATCTGAGTGTAATAGGGCGTTTCCCAAATGATCATATCCGATTGGTCCCGTTAGCTCCGACATCGGCGCAATCACATTCATAAAACGAAGACACACCTCCAGAAAGCGATCGATTGAAACGATCCCTTGGTGGGCCTCGGAGTGCCCCCATCACAAAATAAAAAGCATATCATTTTCCTGTGAACTGTCGCCAATTTTATTTTTTACAAATATGTTAGGCCGCTTGTAATATGATTTTTCTTGAGGAAAACAAAGAAGCATGCTCCATTAGAGTGAGAAATAAAATAGCTAATTCACACAACTTCGGTTTGGTCTCCCACAGTCTTGCGCCTCGAGCATGTCGAGCGCTTAAGTGAAATTGACACGTCTCCTGTCCGAGATTTCCAGGTCAAAGTATTTGAATACGGACAATTTCATTGGCTCGTTTAAATGGAGCGGACATGCGACTTGATGCTTGGGGAAGCTCACATCGGGCGAAATACACGGAGAATGAAGACATTGAGCTAAGGGTAGTGTTAAGTGAAACGTGAAATGCCCTTAGCAAGCAAAGATGCCTTATCACAAAAATAATGATGTATTTATATGTACATTAATGTGCATGTTTATCAACAGATATTTGTGCAGATATGTACATAGATGTTGTTGCTGTCTAATTGGACAAATAGATGTGGCTCTGTTGTATATAGTAATATCAGACCTCTCAAGTTATACTTTTGCCAAGGCGTGAGATTTGAGTATATCCGCCCCGGCGATATGAGACCCGAAAAAATGAGAATTTCGAGGCGTCATTTCATACAATTTTTCGCATTTTGTTTCATATAACAGCCTACTATTAAACATTTCATCCTTCACGGAGGCTAGAAATGGATACTTTACAACCAAGTCTAGGAAAATTTTGAAATTACTGACTCCTTTTTCTGCAAACTGGAGCAATTTTGAAGGATTCTTGGTTATTTTAGAAATAATTTCACGAAAATGCCAAGATGCGTGAGATTTTGATATAGCTGCGTGAGAGCGTGAGACAGATCCCAAATGCGTGAGTCTCACGCCGAATGCGTGAGGGTTGATAGGTCTGTAATATAGTGTATAGGTTCATCAGAAGCATTCAAGCAAGTAGTTTTTATAGCTTGCATAACCCAAAGTCGTGCAAATTGCAATAAAGAATTGATGGTAATCAATATTCTACCTCAATGCTACATGGTTTATGTGCACCAGGTTATAAATGTACAGCAAACAGAGCTGTTTAACATAATATAAACACGTTTACCCGTTTTAAATAAGGATTTCTCACCAACTTACATTCTACAAAATTCAACACAGCAGAATGAGAAAAGTCAGCTCTGTATAATATGTCGCCGCATTTGAGCATCTCATCTGTGTGCCTGGTGATGCCGTGAAGGGATATTTCTATGAAAATATACATTGAATTGGTAAAAAAATTAAATCACACGCGTTTTTATCCTGTATTTCGTAGTATAAGTACATAAGGTGGCGTTTCCAAAATTACGAAAATCACAACAACCTGTAGCTTTGATGCTTCCAAGATGTCCAGCATGGCAGACGAACTTGGTGTGAAAATTGTTCTTTTTGTGGCTATATTGTCATCGAAAAATAAGTGATTATGCAAAGAATACATGATACTAAATGCATAATGTATTTTGTCCATTCTGAAATCGAATGTTTGGTCGAAGAAAACAACGAGGTCCTGATCAAAGTTAATGTCGAAAAGTGGCGCTTTTATACCCCACGCCTGTGCGTGGACATTTTTCAACAACAACATTTTTCCCTGACAGTGACACTGCGAACATTTCACGCTTCCGATGTAGTACAAATGTGTAACAAAGTTGAAATATTGACATATTTGAACCATTTGTTTTAGCAAATTGAAGAACAGTATGAATTTACTCGTGTCAAGCACTGACTGATTCTGGCTCTGCTCTAACTCATCTAGGCCTAACCGACTAGTTCAACAAGTTAACTCTTTGCCTACGGAATAAATATCCACGTTTGGACGGAATAAATTTTGCAAAAATATAAATTCCCGCATATGGTTATAATAATGGCTCTGAGATTTTCCATGGGTACCGTAGGTAGGGTAAACTATATATTTTTACAATCCTTATGCTTGGGGGATTCATATAAATAAAAACTAATGATGGAAACCATTCGTGAATTGTTTGTTGTTTTTTTCAAGTCGGGTGAAAACAAAAAAACACGGGCCACTTACGAAGTTACGTCGCCCACACAGGATGGTGACGCCATGCTTGGAAAACCCCTTTCATTTGTCGCATTTCATGAGGCTAGCTATATATTTTTACAATCATTGATGCTTTGGTGATTCGTACAAATAATAACTGATGATGGAAACCGTTCTTGAACTTGTATGTTGTCTAGTCAGGAGAAAACAGAAACACAGCATCCGCCGATCACAGCCGCCATGTTTGGGGTTTCCCTCTCAATTGAATTTGTCACATGACATGTCGTTATTTGGAAATTCCCGACGTCATAACCGCTAAATCAAGCCTGAATGGAATGTCCCCAGTGATTCATATATCACGGAAGCGTTAATTGGTCAATTTTTCGCTTCCGGGGCCGAAACAACCAATCACAGATGTGTTTAGATAAGGCCGTCACGAAGCCGCTGTCAGCGGCTTTCCGGCGCAAGTTACAGAAACGTGAGCTGCTTACAGCGGCTTGCCGTAGGCAATGAGTTAAACCCTGCCGACATTTAATTTTGTGATATTGAAACATAGGGTTAGCCGTTGACCCGAGAATTCCTATCATCTCCCGACCTACATGACCTAGGCAAGATCCCGGTTCCGTTGGATTTGCTCTCATAAAAATCAATAATAACTACCACTGTGCACTCGTTTGGATAGAATACATATTTGCCTACTTCCCTGGCCATTTATTTCCTCTGTCCAGCTTCTTCCATTTCAATGTACAGTAAAAAAAAATAATAAAAAAAAAATGGTCACCCAAATTAAACTGTATTAATTCCAAGTTGAAATTGATTTGTTTCAATGACAAAGAACTCAATATGACCACTGACCACTTTCAGAAGCCTATATTTTCTGCAAGCAGCTTGTATCAAACTCCTAAAAAGAAGTAGTCATTATATGTATTACGAAGATCCCTCTAACATGTTGTCTTAAGGGCTTCGTGCATTACTCTCTATCTCCTAAACTTTTCATCGTTCCACACCAAAACCCCAAATGTTCTGAAAGCATACATCATAACGTACTCAAAGAAAGCAGCCCTCCACCCCCGTCAGGCTCTGTGCCCCACATATCTCCAAAATTACTAGTGTAGCAGCCCATATATTCTGAATGCTCATAATCATATTCCCCAGGGATTAGTCCTGAACCCCAATCTGTGCCCTACAATAGTGTTTTCATCGCCCATGCACTATCAATGAGGCAGTGGGAGTTGGATTGATATAAAAAAAATCTCATGATTGTTCTCTTAACTACAGGTTAATTTTGCATAAACTTAAGTAATGCCCCTCTTTCCTGCTGTTTTTTATTGGTTGAACCAGATTTTGTCATTTCAGTGGTGTAACGTAACACTTGCCCACTTAAACGGGGCAACCAAAATCTGCTGGGGCAAGTGAAATTGAATTTGCACTCGATCTTCATGGCAAGTGGATTTAGTTCCAATCAAATTATTGCAATGCCCAATCTTCTATCATGAACTCCTGGTGGATGGAGAAATATATTTCCAATTGTGCATCTAAACCAAATCCCCATCTTGCCTTTAAGAGATGAAGCTTATGACAGAGCTTATTTTGGGAAATATTGCCACAATTGAATAGTTTCACGAGGATTGTTGATATTGTAGTCACAATGAGAGGGCAAGTGAATCTGATTCAGGGCAACCAGTTTAAACTTTTAGCTTGCCCTGATGGCAACCATCCGAAAAAGTTAAGTTACACCACTGCATTCATACATGGAGCTAATTACTACATGTAGTATGCCTATAAAATTCATTACTTTTAACCTATAGATTATTGTGTTATATAAATGCTTTTAGTGTGTAAATCAATAATGGATTTGCTGGTTTGTATTCCTGCAGTATTCCAACTAAAGTGTGCTGTTCAGAACTATGCCTGGGGGAAGTATGGCCATGAAAGTGAAGTAGCCAACTTGGCAGAGAGTGGAGATGACAGTTTTGCTGTGGATGGTTGTACTCCCTATGCTGAGGTAGATAGTCTAGAACATACATTAACAGGGTTGGCATGGTTGGTACGCCATACTTGAAATTTAAACCTCAGGTCTTGGAAGAATTGTTAAACAGCCTTAAAAACACATTGAAAACCAGAATTTCTGCCGTAGATTTTTCAGATTTCAGATTTCTTTTGATGCAAAGTTAACTACTACAATAAATCCAATAAACTCACAAATCCCAGCCTGAAAAAATACTTCAGAGTACATATTACGTATCTGATATAACTCATGGAAATAAATTATGACAATGTGAAAATTGCTGCTTATCAGGCTGATGACCTTGAACGTGTTGAAAAGAGATGGTGCCTTCAAATTGTAGGAACCCTGATATATAATCAATTGTCTGCTGTGGGCATATATATTTAGGCCTATCCTGCAAACACATGAGTAGTGTGACTAACGTCACAGGACCTACGAAGTAGGGTGAGGAAGATGACTTGGGGGTCCAAGCGTAATGTTATATAGGTCACCGAAGTAGGTCAAATTTTCATCAAAAGTGGGTCAGCTCAGAACTTGCTGGTAACAGTCCCCTAATGCACGTTCATGCCAAAAATCTAATATTTAATCTAATGTCAACTGTTCTCCTTATTTTGCTGACGAAAGGATTCGGATGGACTCACTCACTCACTCATTACCGGACAATTTGCAAATGAGAGCCTTCGTAGGAAAAATGAAAATTAATTTGAGTTTGCAGGAATTCATAGACGTCCATTCTTACTACCGTTAAACGGTAGTAAGAAAATGTCAAAAACTGAATACAGACAGTAAAAAACTCAAAAGTGTACGTTTTGGGCAAGAAATACTCAATATTTTTGACGAAAACTCAATCCTCGAAATGGTGCAAATTATTTCAATGATGTGAAATCCATCGCCGATCCTTCGACAATCTGGCTTCGAATGTTTGGGGATTTTCAGTTCTAGAAATAATTGCCAAAGTTTTGCTAATAACACGCTTGATACAGAAAGCGGAAGTAAACTCAGGCATGTCAGGTGTGAGACATGCGCAGATCACGATGACGACGATATAACGACAGGGTCTCGACTACAGTCATAGGGCGCACACAGTCTGCGACACGTGCTTTACAACAGAAGATTGGCTAACACCAAATCAAGCGCTCCCATTGGTCGCTGATTGACAGGAAATCTGTACAACCTGTGAAGAGCAACTCTGCAGCCCAACATGAACTTGAGCAAGAGACTACATAGACACGACAAATTCCACGTGCTTTCTGTTTCAGTTGGCGGGACGACGGGAATACGAGAACAAATTTACCATGTGGTTTTCTTCGCTGATAGTAGTGCGATACACTTTGAAATAAAACTACCGGCTGTGTTGTAAAGTTAAAATTTGAAAAGAAAACTCTTTTCATTGACGTACATGACAGAAGGAGCTTATGCGGAGTCCAGTTTTCGTTTTTATACTTTCGTAATTTGTGAATCTCCAAAGACTGACCTGTCAGTATTCACCATCACACAAACTATATTCAGATTATGGTCGAAATATTGCTAAATGCCTGGACCAAAATGATTTAATAATAAAAAAATACACTGTTTTATTATAATTGTGAAACTTTTTTAATCGTTGTAAGGACGAAAACAGGAATCTTGAATAAAGTGGCGACAGAGTCCATTTAACCCAGGTTCTGGCGGTTGCTTACATTGATGACATCCAGCATTTTGTTAAATTCTGCGTAACCTTTTCACGTAACCTTTGGGTAACGCAGTCAAGTTTGGCGTAACCTAACCAATAGGTTACGCACCTGCAGTACCCGTAACCTTTTTGGGGGTTACGCAATGATCTCTAATGTCATGGCCTGTACCATTGGACTAGATTCTTTTCCATCACACAATGTTTTTAATTTATGTCCAAATTTAATGTCTTCATTATATTTCTCAAGTTAAACATTAACCAACAGAAAACTTCTTAAAATTTTATTTCAGTATTTCATTATAAATATCTATGATACGTAAGAACTAAATAAAACACGTTACCAGCTTCACCTGAATGCGTTATTAACGTTTAATTATATTTGGATTTTACAGTGAAATGTATCAGAGGTGAAGTGTGCCAGACCTGTTGACAGTTTGTGGGTTTATGTGGTGTTTGACTTCAGTATTACAGAAATTATTTGTTAATATCTTAATTGGTAGGGTGGTAAAAATATCCAAAAACTCAATATCAGCTTGTGGATGGGCCGTAAAAACTTGGAAAAACTCAATTTGAGCATAAAAAAACTCAATATTTTGTATTGGGTAGTAAAAATTTGGACTTCTATGAATCCTTGAGTTTGGGTACCCGCCTGTCTGAACCTGGTGGGATTCTCAAGCCAGAAATTTTCGATGGTACATTTGATGCCATTTTAATGTTTTTCTATTTATATTTTGACAGCTGTGGATGGGCACCCACCCATCCGGTCCCTCGACTGCAGTCTTTTCCAATGGGGAGGAGATGTTGTTAGACCAGTGGATACATCTTCACCCTGACAGGTTAGGGGAGAAAGTCAATGCTGAATTCCACAGTCAGCTGCCTTTTCTTTTCAAGGTTCTCTCTGTCAACACATCCCTGTCTATACAGGCACATCCAAATAAGGTAAAGTATATCCTCTAAAATAATATGGACATTGGACTCCTCTTCATACACAAATCAACTTCTTCATTCACACTTTGAAGTAGCCTTAAAAGATCAGAGTGCCAAAAGTATTTAAAATTTGAAGAGTAAATTTCCTTTACAGACCATAGACGAACCAATCAGAACCTACCCAATGACTGTGTGTGGGGTGGCATATTCTCTCAGTAGTCCTTCTTCCAAATATGGCAGTAGAGATGGTCAGATACATGGACAGCCAATCAATAACCCACTCACATGCCACATTTCAAAATTCAAATGGATTTGAGGTCGATGGCATTTCGTCTCTACATGTTTGTTTTTTTTCAATTTTTTTTTTGAACAGAGCCAGTGGGCTTTTATAAAGCGGATAATTCAAAGTGTGAATGGCGAAGTGGACTTGTGTATAAAGATGAGTGTTACTGGCACCTGTCCTACTCCAAGACTAATAATACTGATCCACTCAATCTGAAGAAGTACTGTGCACACTGCATCAAGGTTTTCAGAACTGTAGGTAATGTTGCAGCAATGATGGTTTGCGCGTATTGTGTAACACGCCAGTTATGCCAGTAATCATGGCAATGTGGGTGTATATTAGATGGAGAAAACCATCCAAGCTACAGTAGTCCCTTTAATAATTCAGTCACAGGAAGTGAAATTTCCCACCTTAAAAGCTGTGGGTGATCAAGTTTGATGATAAGATGACAAAATCGGCCTAAAACATGCAGATAATCCGTAACATGTCTTCCTTCGTTAGATGACACTGCGGTGGTCTAATGGTTAGAGCGTCATCCCCGTGAGCGGTAGGTACTGGGTTCGATCCCAGGTCGGGTCATACCAAAGACTTGAAAAATGGAACTTGTTGCTTCCTCGCTTACGCTCAGCACTACAGGGCTTCGTGTTTAGCGTGAGTGATAGCTCACCTGCACGCAAACACTCGCGTAAATTCATGTCACGAGAGTGATTTTTAGCTCACGTAAATGGTCATATTTTATATTGTATTATATTGCAATCACTCGCCTGACTTTCAAATACCCTCTCCTAAATATTTTGACGTGGGCTATTTTTAGCTCGCGTACTTAATTCTAAACACGAAGCCCTGCATTAAGAGCATAGAACAAGGACTGGTTCGCTCGGTGTCTGTATAATGTGACTGAGTTCGGCATGATATTTCGGTGGAACAGCACTATAAAATGGCAGCATTAGATCTGCTCTGTTACAAGTAGGTACCCTCGCCCTCCCCCTCTCCTGCCTTCCTTTCTCCGTCGGGATATACCTAAAAAAATGTTGAAAGCGACGTTAAACCCTATTCACTCACTCACTCACTTTCTTCATTATTTCAAAATCAATCCTTTTGAGGGTGATCAACTTTAATAGAACAGACAATTGAATTTTGTCCCAAAAATTAGGGGGTTATTGAATTTTGATCGGGAGATATCAATATTAGAGGGATTATGGTAGTGCCTGTTTAGTACATGTTTGTTAGGTGTGTACTTACAGTTCTCATTATACAGCTATCATTTTTGACCAGGCCCATGCTGTCCTGCTGCACAGTAAAAGACCAGATCTTTATAAAGACGCCAACCATAAACCGGAGCTGGCTATAGCCCTCACCAAATTTAAGGGCCTCTGCGGATTCAGACCAATAAAGGAAGTGGCAGCATTTTTAGAAGGTAAATATAGGTTTTATCTGACATAGCAATCTGTGAGCTTGTGGTTATATGCAGCACATGTAATGGTATGTAGGATTAATTTGAAGCTTTTATTAACAAGAGATCTGTTTTCCCGATGTCTTATTCTTCTATTGCCAGAGTTTGTAGCCTCCTAAACTGCAGTCAACTCCCTTTAAAATGATCACATGTGTTCCAGTTAAATTTATCATTATAATATTTGCTGGTATGAAGAACAGAGAATAACTCTGGTTAAGTACATTCGTTTCTATAAACTTTGTCATTATAATGAAGTTTTCTGTTGTAATGAATGTTTTACAAGAAGAAGCGCCTTAGCTGCTAAAATTCTTGAAAGACCAAGCCTAACAGCATTCTGTCAAGCTGTGACCTCGGGAGCCCACTCCAGTCGATTTGGTAAGGTTTGTTACTGACTGGTCGGAAAACCATGTGCGCAAAAGCTGTGCGCCACCATTTCAAACACATTGCAATCAGAGGATATAGCTGACAGTAGGAGTTATACTCTGATGCCATGAGAATGCTGATTTTGTACTTTTATTATTCTCATTCTTTTGTGAACAGCTATACCTGAGCTACGGAATGCAGTTGGGAATGAGCCAACACTCAAACTTCTGGCAGCCAGTCGAAGTATGGATCAGCCTCTGCACAGAGAAGCCATGCAGGAATGCTTCAACTCACTCATGAACAAAGATGCTGAGGTGGTCAAAGATGAACTGGCTAAGTTGGTGGAAAATGTTCCAGGAATTCGTACGTAATCTGCCTGAACTCCCAATCTAATTCACATTTGTCACTCACTGCCGAACATGGTCGGTTATTTTCAATAGGCTTCTGACCCTGGTCTCCTCATCATCTGCATATGTGGTATGACTTGAAAATGCCTGGCTATAATCCTTCTTGAGATTCGTGTTCACAAGAAAGATGGACAGACAGACGATGCCGAAGATGACAATACCCTTCAGGAAACTTGACGGAGAGTAGAAACTGATGGATAAAATAGTATCCAAATTTATTTAAACCCAAATTTCTTTGAATGACATTTTCTTGCTTAAGTACAGATACAAGTACTTGATGGGCGAATCTCTTGTGGGATTCAAACTCGCACCCTCAGAGTTTGGCATGAAATCACTAGCATTCCACTGGATAAAAAACTTCTCTAAGTAGCTGATGGATGAATCATAGGTTTTTTAATGAAATACACTTCACAGGTAATCAGGTTTGCAGTGCAGTAATTTTAAAATTTGTGGAAATGTGGCTTTATTAGAGATAATTTTTAATAGAGATCGTTTTCATATGCTCCTTGATCATTTTATAGACAAGGTCGTATGTTGCAGTCACGATTTCCATCCGTCTGTCAACGATTGCTTCATGGCTCGGCTTTTCAAATTGACACTACAGTATTTATGTAACTGGTGAATAATGAGAAGCCTGTTCAAGTTAACCAACCTTGACCTATTTCATCAAGGCAAATTCTAATAAACTGTATGCAGGCCTTCAAGTGCCTCCCTATATTTTTTAGCCATTCCTACATTTTCCTATGTACGAACCCATGAAGAATATGAAAAGGGAAATATTAAAATGGTTGCATTTCACATTTAAGGTCCTGTAGACATTTTCACCTTACAGATGACGGAGGAGCAGACACCCAAAAGTTCATGAAGGATGTTGGGCATATTTTCATCAAGCTTCATCAGGAGTTCCCCGGTGACATTGGTTGTTTTGTGGCCTATTTTCTCAATCTGTTGGAGCTGGAACCGGGTCAGGCCATGTTCTTGGAGGCTAATCTACCACACGCATACCTCCAAGGCGGTAAGTGATACTGGATAAAAAACCAAGTCTGCTGGGGCGTCGCTAAGGGGAGATAGCTGGGTGCTAACTACCCACTCTCAGTGCCCAACCATATGTTATTGTCCCCCGCCAGACAATGAAGGTCGTTCCGTCATTCTGTCGCACTTTCCTTGTGACTGCAATAACTCATAAATAATTTCCACGATTGACATCAAACTTGGACAGTGGGTTGGTATGTGTGAGAGAATGGCTGCGATTGTTTTTCAGCAACCTGCGTAATCCAATATGGCTACCATGGCCTTGACCCCCATTCAGCCATGCTACATAAGCTTGCGACTGCAATAACTCGAAAAATGATTTATCCGATTGACCTCAAACTTGGACAGTGGTATGAGTTAGAGGATAGCTGGGATTGTTTTTCAGCTGCAATAACGCTTTAAATTAAGAACAATTTCACCACCTGACCACCCTTGACTAATAGTTGACTTGGGCATGTCATTCAATAAAAGAGAAGCAATGACTGCATAGCATTGTTTTCTGCAACCCTTGGCATGATCTTTAGATATCACTCAGTTGCTGTTTAGTACCATATTTCAAACTGTTTATATTTCAGAACTACATTATCACATCGTATTCCAAAACAACTCCATTTCTTCACCAAAACTGATGTCAAATAATTTCTATTCAACTTTCAAATAATATAACAAATATTTTAACAACCCAATACTCTAACAAAATTTCTAATCTTTAAATCTACAATTTTAAGTACAACCGTTCATGTTTCCATACTGTCTACGGTATCGACGGCAGGGGACATGAACCGCCTGGTTTTCATTTTCCTTATTGGACAGCACAGTACTAGGCTGCAAGAAGGAACATATATTATTTTAATTTTGAACATTTTTACAATTCGGATCAATTCTCTCCTGTCCTGTTGTAAAAAAAGAAAGTAATTTCTTTTACAGATATTATAGTTTTCCTAGCCATGCTTGATCTGTTGTCTGTAATTTGTTGGTAGGTAAACAAAACCATTTGATGAAAAGGTGGAAATTATGTGAATAAAGAGAGCTTTGTTCCTACATGTATTCGCATGGAACTAACTAGCGCTATTGTCATGGTAAAAGATAGTTCCTTTGAATATGTCTTTCTGATTTGCTATTAGATTGTCATACTTTTATATACCTGAAAGTACTCAACAAAGTTCATCTCAGAGGGGACCACACTGTGTTGGTCTAATGGTTAGAGCGTCGATCTTGTAAGGGGTAGGTACTGGGTTCAATCCCAGACTGGGTCATACCAAAGACTTGAAAAATGGAACTTGTTACTTCCTCGCTTACGCTCAGCATTGAGAGGATAGAACAAGGACTGGTTTGCTCGGTGTCAGGTTAACGTGACTGATTGGCGTGTCATGTCTGCCTACGGCATGATATTTCAGTGTTACAGCACTATAAAATGGCAGCATTATATCTGCTCTGTTAAAAGTAGGTACCCCCGCCTCTCCCCGTCCCTTCCCTTCCCTGTCGTGATATAGCTGAAAAAATGTTGAAAGCGACATTAAACCCTATTCACTCACTCAGTCACTCATCTCAGAGGAAGCCCCCAATGAGTGATACATCCAAATACTCCTGCTGTGAAAGTCACATCAGTTAAGTTACAGGTTTATCTTCACTGAAAGCTGACAGCAGAAATCATGCCTTTCAAATTTGCTTTTACTGGACGTGAACATGAGTTCAAGGTAAAAACCATGAAAGATAGGTCCATAAGGCAACTACAGTACATGTACTTCCAGAAAATTTTATAACACATGCTTTAAATTAAAATACTGTCACTGTAACCTGTATTTTCAGACTGTATGGAATGCATGGCATGTTCTGACAATGTGGTCCGTGCTGGTCTCACCCCCAAGTACATAGATAAACAGACACTGGTGAAGATGTTAAACTATACTGGTCAGGCTGCCAGCAGGTTCTTCTTCAAACCAAGGAAAGACAGAAAGGATCAATATGTAGAACTGTACAACCCAGCAGTGAAGGACTTTTGCGTGTCCAAAATTCAGGTATGCTCTTGTACTACGTTTGTCAGTTGAATATTTTTTAATATAGATATGGTAACTCCTGTTCTATCTCAATCACCCTATCAAAATTCAATCACCCCCAATTTTCAGGGTACAATTCAATCTCTCGATTATATGCCTGATTTTGAAGTATTTTGTCTACTTCCTGGCATGGTCTAATAAATTTAATCACCCCAGATTTTATGGTGGGAAATTTCACTCCATGCGATTGAATTAATATAGGGGTTACTGTATATACAAGTAAAATCTGATAACTTCTCTGGCTACAGTAGAAGTTGATATGTTCTCCTAGCCATGTTAATATAATTATTCTTGTCATATTATATTCTTAACATTCTGCCCATGTAAATTATTATTCTCTATATAATTTTCCCCGCCTGATTGTTCTCACATACTGTTCATTCCCCAGCTGCCTGGTGACGTAAAGGACTATCAACTCTGCCCGATGGACAGTGCCAGTATTTGTATTGTGATTCAAGGAAAGGGGGAAGCCAAAAATGACAGCCGAAAAACACCTCTGGCCCTCAAGAGAGGCATCGTCTTCTTCATCTCGGCTGAGGAGAAAGTCAACATTGTTAAACAGGGAGAAATGCTGCTGTTTAGGGCTTATTGTAACTTAGCAACCAGATATCTTATCTGTTGATTGATAGCGATTAGCATGCACAAAATGATACTGCAGGCCTTGAGGTTTCAAAATTGGCAAAGTTGACTGGGTTCAGATTTATCTTGCCTTTGTAACCATGGTAACCCAGTCAGTGTTCACATCATTATACATCATTTCAATTACTAGGCATAGCTCTCTCAATAACCTTGGTCACACCTTGGAACCTACGAATAAATCTGAAGATCTGTCTCCTGTAGATAAAGGGTCAGTATTTGGCTACCGTACCGACAGTGATAAAACTAAGCTCCTTCATTATTTTATGACCGCTTATCTTACCGCCTGGTGATTCTGTCATCTTCCATGGTGTTGTGAGCATGTGTATCTTGGGGAGTCAAAAGGAAACCTGAGAATGTGTAAAATGTGTGAAAAAAGCGATGTGACAACACAAGACCACCGTAATCGAATGTCGGAATGTATACAACAGCCAGCAATCCCACGAATGTGCCTGTTCATTCAGAACATATATCTGAAACTAGTGGAGCGTTTTCAATGTGTTTTTTTGTACGAAAAGGGCCATTCAAGTATTATGTATGCAAAAAATTGGATTCTTTGACCCCTCCTTTTCCCATACTAAAAATTTAACCCAGCATTCATAGGAAAAAATCTTGATTTTTATAACCCCCTCCCCTAAATTTCTGGCTACTGCACCTTCAAACTGTGGCCATTATTTTCAGAATGGTCAGGTAATACCATTGATGGTCATTCCACACTGTCCAGATTACTTGAACCAGTGTAGAAAGACAGACCACAGTTTTATAACATCAAAAGCCTTCGCCTCTGTGGGCATTGAGAATTGATTGAACACACAGAATAGGCTGGGGGTAATAAAAATAGCAAAGTAAACAAATTAAGACCTTGCTATCTAGCTGGCTCGCATTGATATTTCTTTGAGCTGTGTTCTAGGTGGAGTAACACAGAGAGTGGTAGATGAGGCTGATAAGATGTTATTCTGCAGGTTAACAGGCTTCATGGACACCACTTCTCTTCAAATTAGGGTTGTAGCTTTATATGTACCTGTATGACAATATTGAATCTTCAATTATACAAAAAGGCCTTGACCTCGGATTGGCACATGTTAGAAGATAACGATTGGCTAGCCTCTGTAGCATGTTACCCGACAGATTGTTGTGTGTGCTTATTCGATAGAGAAAGGTGTTATTTGATTGGTCGTCCCATAAAGAAATGTACATTCCCATTCTGAAGAGGAGTGATGGACTGCAGGCCTCACCGTGAGAGCAGTTACTCGTGTCCACCTGTTTCTCATCTGAAATGAATTTCCTCAATCCTCCAAATTTACGTTGTTCAACATGGAGCCATTCTCGCCTACTCGCCTTGCAAGTCAAATTCAGGAACGCGATTGACTGCACACCTGTGTCTTCCTCATGGCTGAGGTCTGGTCTGCATGATGGTTATTAACAGAGCTACGCATGGTATTTTACTTGATGTTGTGAAGAGGAGTGTTCAGGTCTACATTTGTGGCCTTTTAAAACTACCGTGCATGTGTTTGGTAGTATTAAAGCCAATATCAGTTTTGGTCAATTCCATTGTTTACTTAAATGTAACCCCAAAATGTATTACTATTTTGTGGCCATTGAATGCCATCTGATATAGCTTTTAACTTCTGGCATTACAAACAACCTATGTCTGAATTTAGCCATTTTCATGATAATGTAGTTTAAGCATTTGCAGTGTAGGCCTACATTTTCATGTGATGAAACTGTATGTGGAAATCAATAACATGATGATCCGTTTTACTGTGTAAATGATAATAGTTATACTTTTATTGGTATTGGGAGAAAGGTGATATACATGTATTTGGTTTGCCTTTTGTGTTTAGTTTTACTCTCTCCTAGTTTGGATCCCAGTGGACCTCAACACCTCGCGATCCTCTCCGTCTCTGAATCAGTTGGCATAAATAGCTACAGTACAGAACTTCAAATTGACATCACCATCGTGCAGGTCATGAAGAAAATTATAAATGCAAACCTGAAAATGAGCACCTGATGTTTCAAATAACCCCCTGCAAATCAGAATGAGAGGCCCTCTTCCTGTACAGATATGAAAAGTTAAAAGGTCATGGTATGTAGCGTATCCTCTGATAGAGCTGAAAGGTTGACGTCCTGTGCCTTACTTTCAGACTTGAAATATGGTGGCCATTTTCTTGGCAGCTACTCTTATTGTCCTTGTTTGTAAAATAGCCATTTTATGCAAACATTCAGGATTCAAGATTCTATTATTCCTGAGAGCTTCGTTTGGTGCTACATCTTGCAGGAGTTTTAAGTTTCAAGCTAAGGTAATACCATATTTTGAATATACTTGTGCCAAGTTAGAACTCCGGGTTTTCTGGATAGTTTGTCTGTGGCATTTCATTATTCTGGGCCTGGAAGATAAACCCCGGTAATCTGTCTACTATATTGTGTATACTATTTTAGCTTCTAACAACATAATCCTGTCTTACAAACCAGAAGCAAATGAACTAGAGGTCTGTAATCTTAGACTACAGACTAGCTAGAATACAATGGCTGCTGGTTCCCTGCTTATAAGACACATCTTGTCTTTAATTTGTAGAGATGGTGCAAGAGTCTAGTGGTGTAGGTGGTTTGGTGAGTGTCGGTTCTAACAGTCTTTTAGTTCATTTGCTTCTGGTAATCCGTACCATACTGTGCAAAACAAAACAAAATCATTAACTCCAGGCATGACCCGGTGTTGCCTTGTTCATACAGTATTTGAAAGTAGAATTTTGAATCCCAAATCAGAATCTGCTTTTTCCAATCCATAATGCTTGTAGTGTACTGTGCCTATAATTATGACTGTTGAATCATAACCTTTGTTTTGATGCATGGAACTTGAATGTATATGTGTACATGCTAATAATGTCACATACACTGGTGTGTATTTGTTTTTTTCATTGTTTTTGTTATTTTAAAGTTAAATTCAATTTACTATTATACATATTAACACTGTTATTGTCTTATGCTTATTGGTCTTTTAACATGTTTAACATGGTAAAATCTCTTTAAATAATATTTATATGTCATAAGATGAGCTGCTTTGCACATTGGGGGTATAATCTGTCTGGATAATGTATTGTTTTCCAATATGCAGACCATTCGATGAGGTCGGCCATATTGTTTTTAAGTGCACTTCAAAAACAGTGTTACTTGACTTTATTAAAGGTTACGATTAATCATTGTTGAAACTTTATGCCTGAATAGTTGACAGTAGGCAGCGACACAAGCTACCGGACTATATTAAAGGTCACTGCTATTTTTTCATTGAAATTTATGCCCGAATAGTTGGCAGTAGGCAGTGACAGAAGCTATGTGACTGGATTGACTATTTACAACCACACATTCAGATATGATCTAAAGCCTTCAGGCAATGTTAAATACAAATGTAATAAAGAAGGTAATTTTATCTAAGGATTGTTAAATATTTGGAGAAAATGCAACCCGAATTATTACGAAAATATCAGAGCAGCATTAACCTTCTAGCCAATCAGTGAGGATTCAATTACCAGTACGTACCTTGTGAAAATAAACCACGGTCACTGGTGTAAAATTTAGGCTTCATTTAATTGTCTATGACCAGGTGTATGTATGGTGTAAAGCCCAGTCAGAATTGCCTTGTGTTGAATAGCATTTGTCCCTTAACTCAACACATAGAGAGACCATTTTAGGCCTAATCTGAGGAATCTTGTCATGCTTGTGAAACATATTTGTTTTGGAGATTAGCATGATTACAAGCTTAACGGACACTTGGAGGATGACAATATCCCAAGGATAATTTTGGCAAGTGGCGTATATCGGCTAATTGAATACGAAGCTGCGCATCTGAAAACCCCTCGGCTCTGGGCGCCAGCCATTCATGCGTTCAATTTGAACTGTACTACTTTGAAGAAGTCAGAAACACCAAGCAGTCAAGTGACAAATATACAGAATATTAAAAATTTTGCAAATAGAAATGGCCCCCAAGGTTTCCGTCCAATCAGAGAAACCAGCAGTCATTACTTTTCTCTTGATGTATCGATGAAGTATACTAAGTATCATACCGAACACGTGAACAGTATCAAAGGATATATGGATCAATGATTTTACAAAAAATTAAAGATGGCCGCCCATCCTTCCTGTCACTCAGAGGAACTGATGTGATTATTCATTGCAAGTCTCTTGATACATCGATCCTGTATACCAAGTTTCGTATAGAACACCTAAATGCTATCCGAGATATACATCATTAGATTTTGCATAAATTAAAGATGGCCGCCAAGGTTTCCACCCAATCAACTCTTGATGTATCGATGATCTAGAGCAAGCTTTACACTGAACAGCAAAATGGTATCTGAGATACACAAGATTAATGGTTTCACATAAATTAAAGATGGCCACCAAAGTTTCCACACAATCGGGTCCAGATTCAATACGGTTCTGGGTCACCAGCATATGGATGTGCATTGCAAGTTTGGTGTGCCTAGGGTAAGCTAAGTCGTTCTAAAGATATCTTGGTAACGGTAAAGCTCAGATGGACGGGCGTACTTGACGAGGACTACCTTTTGGCCGAGGGGTAAAAACAAGATGGCAGTCATGACCATTCCTTCTGTTGGGTTCTTGCTGTTTAACTGTTCATACTGTTAACTAGTCCATAATATTATGAAAATGAGCAATACAACTACATATATAAGAATGTCTAATCTCATTCTCATGGCATCAGATTGTATACCTTCTTCTGGCAGAAATACCCTCTGATTGCATTGAGATTAAAAAGCGTGGTATGCAACTTTTGTGCACATGGCCCTCGGCCAATCAACTCCTATTGATAATACGAAGCTGCGCATCTGAAAACCCCTCGGCTCTGGGCGCCAGCCATTCTTAATGTATTCAATTTGAACCAAGAGGTCGGGAACACCAAGCAATCAAGTGACAAATATACAGATTATCAAAAAATTAGAATTAGAAATGGCCCCCAAGGTATTCATTACATAAGTCTCTTGATGCATCGATGATGTAAACCAAATTTTACATCGAGCACTTGACTGGTAAGAGATCATTAATGATTTCGCATAAATTAAAAATCGCCGACCACCCTTCCCGCCACTCGGAGGAACTGATGTGGTTGTTCAATGAAAGTCTCTTGATACATCGATGCTGTATACCAAGTTTCGTTTAGAACCCTGAAATGATATCAGAGATATACATCATTAAAGATTTTGCATAAATTAAAGATGGCCACCAAGGTTTCTGCCCAATTAGAGAAACCAGAACTGATTCGTAAGTCTCTTGATGCATCAATGATGTATACCAAATTTTACATCTAGTACTTGAATGGTAAGAGATCATTAATGATTTTGCATAAATTAAAGATGGCCGCCCATCCTTCCCGCCACTCAGAGGAACTAATGTGGTTATTCATTGCAAGTCTCTTGATATATCGATGCTGTATACCAAGTTTCGTATAGAACACTTAAATGGTATCCGAGAGGTTTCCACCGAATCAGGGAAACTGTTTTGGTAATTCCTTTGAAGTTTCTTGATGCATTGATGATCTATACCAAGTTTCACACTGAACAGCGAAATAGTACCCGAGATACACAAGATTAATGGTTTCGCATAAATTAAAGATGGTGGCCAAAGTTTCCAACCAATCGGGTCCAGATTCAATAGGGTTCTGGGTCATTAGCATATGGATGTGCACCTCAAGTTTGGTGTGCCTACGGTAAGTCGTACTAAAGATATCTTGGTAACGAGGAAGCTGATGGTTTCGCATAAATTAAAGATGGCCGCCAAAGTTTCCAACCAATCCGGTCCAGATTCAATAGGGTTCTGGGTCACGAGCATATGGATGTGTGTTTGGTGTGCCTAAAAGATACCCTGGTAATGTTAAAGGTGTGACAGATGGACAGACGTGCATGATGACGACAATAGCCTTCGGCCGAGGGGTAAAAAACAATTTATGACCGAATGTTCCCCGCGTTTTTCAGCCCAATGCAGTCGAGGTTACAAACTCTGACAAATGGAGAATGGATCTGTCTATATTACTGTGATACTGGGTATATTTAATGAAATTCATCCAAATCCAATGAGGGAAGCTGAATAATTGTATTGCTATTAATGCAAGAAAAGTTAATTTAATCTGCATTTGCACAAAACTGTGTTCATATCTACTCTAATGATGCCGTTAATGATGAGATATTAGCGGTCTGATAAATTAACAATATGCAAACTTGACCTTGATCAGTGTTAATTTTTTCTTCAAATATTCATATAAATAGGTCTACTTGTCCGCGTAACCAGGATTTGAATTGAGACTGAAGCATCATGTTGTCATAACCGAAAATCTTGTCCCATTCTTTCAAGAAATGGAAATAAGATTTATACTTTATACCATTATAGACAGCGTCCATGTGGAAATTCTTTGATGGCAGTTGGCTGCCTCAATTATTGTTTATGTCCATTAATATGTATATATCTGTATAAACATGATAAATGTGGGATGAACTCCAGGAAACTGGTTACTTTCTTCCTGAAACTTAGCTGAAAGATCAAAAGGCAAATATAGATAACGTTTAAAACGGCTTGATTGCTCTTGCATTCATTTTTATTCAATACTGGTAATAAAATATATTTCAAAAATAACTTTTCATTTCAACTGATCCAATTCTTAACATTTCAATTTGTAAGAACAAAAATCATCTATTTATAACGTACAGTAAACCCTCTATAATTCAATCCGAGGAAGTGAAATGTCTCACCAGATAATCATTATTTCTTAATTATTTTAATGATTTTAGAGCATGAACATGATTAACAAATCCTCTTATAACCACTGACAAAATTCAATCTTTCCAATAAATTTGTATCACCCTTTAAAATCATTGAAATAATGAAGAAATATCAAACATTTATAAACAATGTTTCTGTTTGTAACTAAGTCAAACCTGCTTTAATTAATGCCATTAATCCCTTATTAATTGCACAATCAAACGTAGAAAACGGAAGTTTAAAAGAAAAAGTTAACTCCCCTAGGAGAGAGTTGTCCGCCCCTAGGAGAGCTCTCCACTCAAATCCAGCGTGGTCACTATATAGGCGACTGTAGCCTCATTTCCCATCCTCTTTCTCAAACCGAGACCAGTAATGAAACAAGGCCGCGGTACGAGGGGACGGAAGGGTGGGCACATTAAATTAAAGCAGGTTTGACTTAGTTACAAACAGAAACATTGTTTATAAATGTTTGATGTTTGTTGCCTAAGTCTTAAACCTGCTTTAATTAATGCCACAGTACCAACATACGGAGGTGGGAACCTCGGTCTTGTAGTATATCAAAGTAGGCTAAGTGACCGCTGGAATAACACAGAAAAACATGGGCATAGCATGAACAATCCATAATCAACAAATGAAACCTTGATTATCAACATAAAAAGGTTAAACATGTGAATAAGATACTGATGTACTTATCTTTGATTGTTCACAGCCATGTAGCTGTGTTTGTGGTGTGGAAATTATTAGTTTCCCCCCGAGAGAGTTACCGCAACGTAGTGTATTGGTACTACTCGGGAAGCCGTCTTATACCAAGAGAGAACCTCAACCACTGGGATATACAGTCTACTTGGTAAGGCTTATTTATCTTGGCTGTTCCTAAGACCGGTCGAGGCAGGTTCTGTTCCGGGCCTAGTGATCGCCAAGTCACACCACTCTTTATCTTGGCTGTTCCTAAGACCGGTCGAGGCAGGGTCTGTTCCGGGCCTAGAGATCGCCAAGTCACACCACTCTCAGTCCACAATCGTCTTCCATCCAACCATCATTCTAGGGGGTTGAGTGCAAAAGACGGCGCTGAGATCATTGAGAAGGACGTCAGATTCAACCTGAAGGACACAATCAAAAACCGCAGTTAAGGTAAAGATCACACTCACCATGGATACATACATCTTAGGGTGATGATACAGTGTCTGACATCTCTTTAGAGGATCCAAGGTCGTCCATCTGACTTATTTCTACCTTCAATATGAGATCAATCAATTGTGGACCAATAATATGAATGTGATGAGATGATACAGCAATTAATGCAGATTTGCTGTGATGATTCATACTGCCGCCCCCCCCCCCTTTTTTGGAATTTAGTTGACCACGTGCTGGGCTGAACGGCCCAAGCGTGGTCATCCTATCTGACTGGACTGACATCTCTCAGATAGAGAAAAGGAGAACGTGGAGTTCGCCGTCCAGACCCAAGCCTGGACAATGTCAAGGAGGGGCAGGCTCTTTCATAAATCTCAACAAAGGAAACCTGGCCGGTAACGCAGAGGGTAACCATGGAGTAGTAATGGAAGATACTAATCTAACCTATCTCCTGAGTGTCTACCCAAGTAGCTGGGATGACACAGATAAGGGAATAACTTGAGACAAGCAACAAGAAAAACCCCGGTTAGGAATCGAAAAGGGCCAATCATGAATATGATACAAATATACTTATTCTTGGGTGCCTCCATCCATGTAGCTGTGCTCGTGGTGCAATATGTCAAACTCTACCAAGAAATCAGAATCCTCTCCCACCCGGGTTGTTAGGTCTTCTTGGTCTTAGAGGGCGCCAAGCCACGTCATACTCAGTCCACCAACGACTTACGACCAACTTGTCTTGTGAGTTGAGCGTATGAAACACAGCTGAGATCATCCAGAAGGTAGTCAGTTCAAACTGAAAGACACAAGTAAAACCATAGTTTAAGGAAAAGCTAAAACTCTCAAGCGTCATACATTTTAGATTGATGATTAGAGAGTCCATGGTCGCCTATCAGACTTATTCCTTCCTTCAAGACGATCATGATGAAAAGCAAGATGGCCGCCTTGCTGCAATGGTGACAAATTTCGCCCCCTCCTCTTTTCTTGAAAGAAACTAACCACGTGCTGGGCAGCCTTTAGTGGCCCAAGCGTGGCCACACTATCTGACTGCACTGACATATCATACAGATATAAAATTTGTGACCGTGGAGTTTACTGTCCAGACACAAGACTGGACAATGTCATGGAGGGATAAGTTCTTCCATAAAGGCCATGTGTAGTGATGGCCACATAGAAGAAGCAAAACACAAAAGTGGAGGCGTCAATGGAACATCCATTGGAAAGACTAATTTATGGTCTTAAACAACTACACGGCTTATTTAAATATGAAGCCTTGCTGACAGGGGAAGGGACATGATAACCGTAGTCGAGAACCGTGAACGGAACCGGAACGAGTAAGATAGTGGCGGATGGTTTGAACAGGACATAACCGAAGATCGTCCTCCAGGAAATAGAAGATCTTCCAAGAACATGAAGTTCAGACACTCTGGACGCTAAAGAAACGCCGCCACCCGATAACCCATACCAGTAACAGTTGGCGAGTACACCGCGACTGTAATGCTACGGCGCGAATAAGCTCAGAGACCTATTCGATAAGGCTAATGTTGGTAAGTAAAACGTAACCCCAAGCCAGAGCAGACGATAGCCTCCCCTGGTGCTCAACTGAGACTTCCTATCCCGGTGAAGTTGAAGGAGGAAGACAATACACGGAAATAGAGTCGGGAATGGTATCACGACCTCGGCATCAGGACAAATAATCCGTTGTAGAGACCGAACCCGAACAACGAACTCCGTGAGTAAGGTCCCACATATAACCAACAACCCTAAGGATGAATGACAGACCACAATGTCAGAGTCTAATCATTGGTGTAACGGTCTATACCGAAATAAGGTACTTAAAGGAGAAAGTCGGAAAAACTGTCTCCCAAGTACACCACAAAAAACGTTGTGTCGCTAAAGCACAATCCTAAGGAAAATGGATCTTAACATA
The DNA here is from genome assembly GCA_036873755.1 of Hanleya hanleyi. Taxonomy (NCBI): domain Eukaryota; kingdom Metazoa; phylum Mollusca; class Polyplacophora; order Lepidopleurida; family Hanleyidae; genus Hanleya; species Hanleya hanleyi. The sequence continues at coordinate 73,277 of JAVTVY010018215.1, forward strand.
ACGTTTGTGTGTAAAATCAACATGAATCTGTGTTAATACAACACTGCTGAATTCAATTAAAGATGACTAGTCAGCCACTCACAATCCCGCCGTCGTCCTCAGAGGAAATCCACGTCCATAATCCAAAGACCTATACCATATAACAGAATTAGACCAAATACTGTTGATTTGAATACAAATTTTGATATTCTGAATTCCAGACTGGAAACAACAAGGTCTGAACAGAATTCTCTTCGTAGAGTAACGACGAAGCTAAGTAAATCACAATGTGAAAAACCCGAGGGGAATTGATACCAGTGGAAGATTGACGCCAACGAACGGACTTCCCCTCCGCCGACGACCGACGATGGAGAATCAAAGGAAGTGCCGATGAATGGACATAAAATATGTATCTAGCAGATGAAGAAATGACGTAACAACGGCGTTATGGCGTACTGGAAACGTCTAACCGATGAAATAGGACGACGCACAGGTGTAGGAGAGACACATAACGGTGTAAAGCGTAATGTGAAAATAGTGTGAAAAATGTTGTGTATGATAAACAACGCAGAGATTTCCCGTTCACAATACTTAATGAAAATACATGCTCATAACTGAGCAGAATACAAACTTATAAAAGTACACGACGTAACAGAAAACGGCGTTGCAAACAGTAACCCGTAGTCGACTGTAATAAATTTCCTTCTCTTAAAAGAGATGAACATATTAAATGTCTCGTTAATCACCAAATGTAACTCAATGAGATAAATGAGATTAATGGATCTTTGTGTCAGTGAACATAAGTAACGTGTCAGCGCACATGGTTACATTATGACCTCTCACGATATAATCTGTCTCCTGTATAAGAAATTCCGTCAGGAGTTTCATATGGAGAGGATATTAAACATTTACAACAATGTTACTATTACTAACCAAATAGTGACACAACCGACATCCAGATCAAGGAAGTTTTTCCAGGAAATCAACTTTTTTGAAACAATCTATAATCAACAAATGAAACCTTGGTCATCAACATAAAAAGGTTAAACATGTGAATAAGATACTGATGTACTTATCTTAGATTGTTCACAGCCATGTAGCTGTGCTTGTGGTGTGGAAATTATTAGATTCCCCCGAGAGAGTACCGCAACGAAGTGTTTTGGTACTACTCGGGAAGCCGTCTATACCAAGAGAGAACCTCAACCACTGGGATATACAGTCTACTTGGTAAGGCTTATTTATCTTGGCTGTTCCTAAGACCGGTCGAGGCAGAATCTGTTCCGGGCCTAGTGATCGCCAAGTCACACCACTCTCAGTCCACAATCGTCTTCCATGAGTGCAGAAGACGGCGCTGAGAACAAAGAGAGGAAAAACATTTAAAGTCTCTCGCCGGCAGGAAAGTGAGGTTATTCAAAATTTACAAATTACTCGAACCCGTGTCCTCAGAGTTTGGCACCAAATCGCCAGCAGTAAGTGCAAGCGGCCTAGACCACTCGGCCACCTCAGCTTCCACAAATGACCTAACACGAACCAATTGCCGAGAAGAGGAACAACAGCAAGAACAATACTAAAAAGCAGTTTGATGCTCTAGTAAACTGTACCGATAATACACATGCTGGGATGAATATACTCGTCCCAGATACTTGGTAGAAAGAAAGCATAGAAGACTTCACGACTTACGTGTCAATAGGCTTGTATCCTTGGCCGGTCAACAAACAATCCCACCACGCAAGTAATTTCAAAATTTTCTCATAGTGAAGAAATTAAAATTAGTGCATAACTCCATCTGAATTATACGCAAAATACAGTAAACAGATGGAACCAGTTTGGTGAGAAACAAACAAATCACATGTATAAAACAAATTTGTATACCAAGGCATAATACAGTTTCATAATAAACAGTGGGTAATCGGATTATATACTCACGATAACCAACACGAGATCCCTTTGTAGATCGCACCTAATCACAAAGAGATCAGCAAAGATGCTCAATAAAATACAACAAACAGTCGTAGCATTGAAGTCCCGTAATATCGATTACGTTAATATTATAGCATCGTTTATAAAGAGTTGAGTTGTGGTTACGTACATAAAAACAACAAACACATAAACATGAGAGGTAGAATAAAACCCCATAAGTTCTCTCTTGAAGACAGGATATCAAAATTACACAATAATAGTTGATATAACAAGAGATTACCTTCTTGGCAGGACCAAAGAATTGAATGCATGAAAGTAACGAACTACCCAAGTCCGAAACAACAATAATCACATGGAACAATGACGGACGGCTTATAAAGAATCGTATTTCCCCGGCAG
>JAVTVY010018216.1:0-83384 GCA_036873755.1 Hanleya hanleyi
TGTAGATGAGGTGATGTAGATGAGGTGATGTAGATGAGGTGATGTAGATGAGGTGATGTAGATGAGGTGATGTAGATGAGGTGATGTAGATGAGGTGATGTAGATGAGGTGATGTAGATGAGGTGATGTAGCTAGCGTCAGATGCGAAATTGAATATTCAGCCGTCGTCCACAAAAAAATTACGCGTCAATAATCGAAAGACATATTTCGTATGACAGCACCAGTTCCAAATGTGCATGAAATAAAAATAATAAAAAACAAGATGGTTTCCTACGAGAGAGAAACGTTCAAGAGTTTTCAAGACATGCCAGGTGACGTTCTATCTAAGAAATCCTAATCACTGATCAGTATTCTTTGTCCACATGAATTTCAAAGTAGATTCCAGAGTACATGTACATGTATGTAACTCAGTCACGATTTGATTGTGACTGTTCATTTTAACACTATGGAGATAGGCTCTAGTTCCGGGTTATGTAATCTATAATTGAGATCACAACATATACAGATGGGCAGTCGTGGTATTTCGTCTTTTAAAGCGGATCACATTTAGAAGTTTCTGTGAATCAGAGTGATATTATATTGGATATAGACTTATGTATATTGCGATACTCTTTCTTTCAGGCCATGAATGAACAGCCATTAAAATATTCTTTTAAACGACTACGATAAATTTCCCTATCGATGGAACTATTCATTATCTCACCATAATTTATAAACCGTCTCTATTTCTTTGTTTGTTGGTTTAAAAATGCAACTTCATCCTGGCAATATTGGGATCAATGAGAGTAATCTACAAGAACAGAATGAATCATAAAAGGACATCTTACACTAATTGTGGACCGTGCGTGTTGTAATGGAGGTCTCTGAAGATCATCGACATATTGTGATTGAACACAATGTCCAGGAATTGTTGTTCTGGTTTCAGTGAATTAGGTTCCTTTTAATGAACTCATGTCATTTAACATTATGAGGGATATGGAAAATAATTATTTCCTACCAACCTATACCTTTTCGTGTTAACCAATATTTCCCGATTATCATATATCCGATTCCATATTTCGCTTGGACCATTCAACGTAAGTAGAATCAAAGTCCTGTTTTCGGGCATTTATTCCATTTTACGATCATATAGTTCAACATTTTCTATTAGATGACTTGATAGGGCTATTACATTATCGTTCTACATATTTGTATCTTATACCGCTCAAGCCTGTGCTAAAGACCGAGTGGTCATGTCATTACAGATGTTCATACGAACACTTGCTATAAGCGTGGAGAGATACAGGGACAGAGATCAGTTTTGTTTCTTTTGATGTATTTAGAAATATGTAGTCAAGATATCTGCTTGTGAATTTCTTGTCAGTATGCCAGCATCTTTTTCCACCTACCTTGATATGTTGCGTTTAACTACACTGTCGAGGCATATACATAGATCCAGGCCGAAGGTCAATTGCATTCATGCTGTATATGGGAGAGAGAGGGGTAGGGGTACAGGATTTCCCGTATTAACTTTACTTTTAGGAGCTGCGCTTTTTAGCCCACCATCACCAGATGGTGGGCTGTTCAAATCGCTTTTCATCCGTGGTCCGTCGTCCGTCGTCAGTCAGTCAGTCGTCCGTCCGTAAACAATTCTTGTTATCGCGATTTCTCAGGAACTACTGCGTGGACCTTTCTGAAATTTGGAACACAGGTTCCCCTTGGGGTCTAGTTGTGCAAGATATCATTTCTGGTCCGACTCGAACATCCAATATGGCCACCAGGCAGCCATCTTGGATTTCCCCAAGAAACTTTGTTATCGTGATTTCTCAGTAACTACTGCATGGATCTTTCCCAAATTTGGTCCGACTCGAAAATCCAATATGGCCACCAGGCAGCCATCTTGGATTTCCCCAAGAAACTTTGTTATCGTGATTTCTCAGGAACTGCTGCATGGATCTTTCTCAAATTTGGTACACAAGTTCCCCTTGGAGTCTAGTTGTGCAAGATACCTTTTCTGGTCCGAATCGAAAATCCAATATGGCCACAAGGCGGCCATTTTGGATTTCCCCATGAAACCTTGTTATCGCGATTTCTCAGGAACTGCTGCATGGATCTTTCTCAAATTCGATACACAGGTTACCCTTCGGGTCTAGTTGTGCAAGATACCTTTTCCGGTCCGATTCGAAAATCCAATATGGCCACAAGGCAGCCATCTTGGATTTCCCCATGAAGCCTTGTTATCGCGATTTCTCAGGAGCTACAGCATGGATCTTTCTCAAATTTGGTACACAGGTTCCCCTTGGGGTCTAGTTGTGCAAGATACCTTTTCTGGTCCGATTCGAAAATCCAATATGGCCACCAGGCAGCCATCTTGGATTTCTCCATGAAATTTTATCGTCATTTCTCAGGGAGTACTGCATGGATCTTTCTCAAATTTGGCATACAGGTTCCCCTTGGGGTCCAGTTGTGCAAGATACCTTTTCCGGTCCCATTCGAAAATCCAATATGGCCACAAGGCAGCCATCTTGGATTTCCCCATGAAGCTTTGTTATCGCGATTTCTCAGGAGCTATTGCATGGATCTTTCTCAAATTTGGTACACAGGTTCCCCTTGGGGTCTAGTTGTGCAAGATACCTTTTCTGGTCCGATTCGAAAATCCAATATGGCCACCAGGCAGCAATCTTGGATTTCTCCATGAAACTTTATCGTCATTTCTCAGAGAGTACTGCATGGATCTTTCCCAAATTTGGCATACAGGTTCCCCTTAGGGTCTGATTGTGCAAGATACCTTTTTCGGTCCGAATCGAAAATCCAATATGACCACATCATCGTTCTACATATTTGTATCTTATACCGCTCAAGCCTGTGCTAAGGACCGAGTGGTCATGTCATTACAGATGTTCATACGAACACTTGCTATAAGCGTGGAGAGATACAGCGACAGAGATCAGTTTTGTTTCTTTTGATGTATTTAGAAATATGTAGTCAGTATATCTGCCTGTGAATTTTTTGTCAGTATGCCAGCATCTTTTTCCACCTACCTTGATATGTTGCGTTTCACTACACTGTCGATGCATATACATAGATCCAGGTCGAAGGTCAATTGCATTCATGCTGTATATGGGAGAGAGAGGGGTAGGGGTACAGGATTTCCGGTATTAACTTTACTTTTAGGAGCTGCGCTTTTTGGCCCACCTCACCAGATGGTGGGCTGTTCAAATCGCTTTTCATCCGTGGTCCGTCGTCCGTCGTCAGTCAGTCAGTCAGTCAGTCGTCCGTCCGTAAACAATTCTTGTTATCGCGATTTCTCAGGAACTACTGCGTGGACCTTTCTGAAATTTGGAACACAGGTTCCCCTTGGGGTCTAGTTGCGCAAGATATCTTTGCTGGTCCGATTCGAAAATCCAATATGGCCACCAGGCAGCCATCTTGGATTTCCCCATGAAACTTTGTTATCGTGATTTCTCAGGAACTACTGCATGGATGTTTCTCAAATTTGGTACACAGGTTCCCCTTGGAGTTTAGTTGTGCAAGATTCCTTTTCTGTTCCGATTCGAAAATCCAATATGGCCACAAGGCGATCATCTTGGATTTCCCCATGAAAACTTGTTATCGCGATTTCTCAGGAACTACTGCATGGATCTTTCTTAAATTTGGTACACAGGTTCCCGTTCGAGTCTAGTTGTGCAAGATACCTTTTCTGGACCGATTCAAAATCCAATATCGCCACCAGGCAGCCATCTTGGATTTCCCCATGAAACATTGTTATCGTCATTTCTCAGGAAGTACTGCATGGATCTTTCTCAAATTTGGTACACAGGTTACCCTTCGGGCCTAGTTGTTCAAGATACCTTTTCTAGTCCGAATCGAAAATCCAATATGGTCACAAGGCGGCCATCTTGGATTTCCCCATGAAACCTCGTTATCGTGATTTCTCAGGAACTACTGCATGGATCTTTCTCAAATTTGGCACACAGGTTCCCCTTGGGGTCCAGTTGTGCAAGATACCTTTTCCGGTCCGATTCGAAAATCCAATATGGCCACAAGGCAGCCATCTTGGATTTCCCCATGAAGCCTTGTTATCGCGATTTCTCAGGAGCTATTGCATGGATCTTTCTCAAATTTGGTACACAGGTTCCCCTTGGGGTCTAGTTGTGCAAGATACCTTTTCTGGTCCGATTCGAAAATCCAATATGGCCACCAGGCAGCAATCTTGGATTTCTCCATGAAACTTTATCGTCATTTCTCAGAGAGTACTGCATGGATCTTTCCCAAATTTGGCATACAGGTTCGCCTTAGGGTCTGATTGTGCAAGATACCTTTTTCGGTCCGAATCGAAAATCCAATATGCCCACATCATCGTTCTACATATTTGTATCTTATACCGCTCAAGCCTGTGCTAAGGACCGAGTGGTCATGTCATTACAGATGTTCATACGAACACTTGCTAAAAGCGTGGAGAGATACAGCGACAGAGATCAGTTTTGTTTCTTTTGATGTATTTAGAAATATGTAGTCAGTATATCTGCCTGTGAATTTTTTGTCAGTATGCCAGCATCTTTTTCCACCTACCTTGATATGTTGCGTTTCACTACACTGTCGAGGCATTTACATAGATCCAGGCCGAAGGTCAATTGCATTCATGCTGTATATGGGAGAGAGAGGGGTAGGGGTACAGGATTTCCGGTATTAACTTTACTTTTAGGAGCTGCGCTTTTAGCCCACCATCACCAGATGGTGGGCTGTTCAAATCGCTTTTCATCCGTGGTCCCTCGTCCGTCGTCAGTCAGTCAGTCAGTCAGTCGTCCGTCCGTAAACAATTCTTGTTATCGCGATTTCTCAGGAACTACTGCGTGGACCTTTCTGAAATTTGGAACACAGGTTCCCCTTGGGGTCTAGTTGCGCAAGATATCTTTCCTGGTCCGATTCGAAAATCCAATATGGCCACCAGGCAGCCATCTTGGATTTCCCCATGAAACTTTGTTATCGTGATTTCTCAGGAACTACTGCATGGATGTTTCTCAAATTTGGTACACAGGTTCCCCTTTGAGTTTAGTTGTGCAAGATTCCTTTTCTGTTCCGATTCGAAAATCCAATATGGCCACAAGGCGATCATCTTGGATTTCCCCATGAAACATTGTTATCGTCATTTCTCAGGAAGTACTGCATGGATCTTTCTCAAATTTGGTACACAGGTTACCCTTCGGGCCTAGCTGTGCAAGATACCTTTTCTAGTCCGAATCGAAAATCCAATATGGTCACAAAGCAGCAATCTTGGATTTCTCCATGAAACTTTATCGTCATTTCTCAGAGAGTACTGCATGGATCTTTCCCAAATTTGGCATACAGGGTCCCCTTAGGGTCTGATTGTGCAAGATACCTTTTACGGTCCGATTCGAAAATCCAATCTGGCCACATCATCGTTCTACATATTTGTATCTTATACCGCTCAAGCCTGTGCTAAGGACCGAGTGGTCATGTCATTACAGATGTTCATACGAACACTTGCTATAAGCGTGGAGAGATACAGGGACAGAGATCAGTTTTGTTTCTTTTGATGTATTTAGAAATATGTAGTCAGTATATCTGCCTGTTAATTTCTTGTCAGTATGCCAGTATCTTTTTCCACCTACCTTGATATGTTGCGTTTAACTACACTGTCGAGGCATATACATAGATCCAGGCCGAAGGTCAATTGCATTCATGCTGTATATGGGAGAGAGAGAGAGGGGTAGGGGTACAGAATTTCCGGTATTAGCTTTACTTTTAGGAGCTGCGCTTTTTAGCCCACCATCACCAGATGGTGGGCTGTTCAAATCGCTTTTCATCCGTGGTCCGTCGTCCGTCGTCAGTCAGTAAGTCAGTCAGTCAGTCAGTCGTCCGTCCGTAAACAATTCTTGTTATCGCGATTTCTCAGGAACTACTGCGTGGACCTTTCTGAAATTTGGAACACATGTTCCCCTTGGGGTCTAGTTGTGCAAGATATCCTTTCTGGTCCGATTCGAAAATCCAATATGGCCACCAGGCAGCCATCTTTGATTTCCCCATGAAACATTGTTATCGTCATTTCTCAGGAAGTACTGCATGGATCTTTCTCAAATTTGGTACATAGGTTACCCTTCGGGTCTAGTTGTGCAAGATACCTTTTCTGGTCCGAATCGAAAATCCAGTATGGCCACAAGGCGGCCACCTTGGATTTCCCTATGAAACCTCGTTATCGCGATTTCTCAGGAACTACTGCATGGATCTTTCTCAAATTTGGTACACAGGTTCCCCTTGGGGTCTAGTTGTGCAAGATACCTTTTCCGGTCCGATTCGAAAATCCAATATGGCCACAAGGCAGCCATCTTGGATTTCCCAATGAAACCTTGTTATCGCGATTTCTCAGGGGCTACTGCATGGATATTTCTCAAATTTGGTACACAGGTTTCCCTTGGGGTCTAGTTGTGCAAGAAACCTTTTCTGGTCAAATTCGAAAATCCAATATGGTCATCGGGCAGCCATCTTGGATTTCTCCATGAAACTTTATCGTCATTTCTCAGGAAGTACTGCATGGATCTTGCTCAAATTTGGTATACAGGTTCCCCTTAGGGTCTGATTGTGCAAGATACCTTTTTCGGTCCGAATCGAAAATCCAATATGGCCACCAGGCGGCTCTCTTGGATTTCCCCATGAAACTTTGTTATTGCGATTTCTCAGGAACTACTGCATGGATCTTTGTCAAATTTGGTACACAGGTTCTCCGTGTCGTCTAGTTGTGCAAGATATCTTTTCTGATCCGATTCGAAAATCCAATATGGCCAACAGGCGGCCATATTGGATTTTCCCCATGCAACTTTGTTATCGTGATTTCTCAGGAAGTACTGCGGGGATCTTTCTCAAATTTGGTACATAGGTTCCCCTTGGGGTCTAGTTGTGCAAGATGCCTTTTTCGTCCGTTTCGAAAATTCAATATGGCCACCAGGTGGCCATCTTGAATTTTCCCTCGAAACGTAGTTATCGTGAATTCTCAGGAAATATTTCATGAATTTGGTACCCAGGTCCCCTGGGAAAATACAAAAGGTCTGAAAATCGCACATATAAACACCGGCGAAGGGGGTCTTCTTTATCACAAAGAAGAGATACACAGTTTACTTAGAGAATTAAATCCAGATATTCTGGCGTGCTCCGAAACCTGGTTAACAGCGGACTTCAATCCTGGGGAAGTCGAAACGGAATCGTTTACCTTTTGCCATCGCCCCAAACCAACTGACTGGCCAGGCGTCCAAGGAGTTGGATTTTTTGTTCGACGAGGTTTAAATTTTATCGAACGAACTGATTTGGATTCTACGGAAGTAATGAACTCCCATATTGAACTAAGACGCACAAACTGTAAACCATTGATTATATGTTGTCTATATAGACATTTTTCAACTAGAAGTGCCTGGTATCATTCTCTTGAAGAATCTATCCAGCTTTTAGACAATACTAAAACCAGTTGTGTTATTACAGGTGATTTTAACATTGACGCTTTTAAAATGACGGAATCTAAATCCCTCATCGAACTAATGATTGATTATGGTTTCTCTCAGGTGATTAAATCACCGACTAGAATTACAGCAAGTTCTTGTACTTGTATAGATCTAACATTCACGAACATGGACAAATTCACATCAGGTGTGCCGTGTGTCTCAGTAGCGGATCACCCGATGAACTTTATTATTCTGGGAACCAAAAAAATCCAATGGAAACCATCGATTTGTGACTACTCGGAGTTTTAAAAAATTGAATGAAAAAGAATTCCTGTATGATTTATCTACAATTCCATGGAACACTATCGAAATATTTGAAGACATCGAGGACAGCTACAATGCATGGAAACTGTTATTTGATGACGTTGTGCAGCAGCACTTTCCGTCCAAACGTTTTAGGGCTTCAAGCAAAAAGCAAGCGAACCCATGGTACACGGACGATATCGATCTTGCTCGCAATGCCCGGGACAAAGCACATATTCAAGCCATCGAGACCAACTTGCCTGCTCATTGGAGACTCTATAAAGATCTGAGAAATAAGACGAACAATATGATAAAACAAGGAAAGAAGACGTTCTTTACGAGAAGTATTAAAGATGCGAAAGGAGACAGTAAAACGTTATGGTCTGTTCTTAAAGACCTGTTACCTAAACGGGAACTATCGTGTATCACTAGTCTAGATATAGAAGGTAACACTATATCAGATCCAACAAGTATGTCTAACATATTTAACTCCTTCTTTGTTGATATTGGTGTCAACCTTGCTAATAGCATTGCTATATCTTCTATGCATTATATGTCATACCATCGCAAATACTTACCCAATCAGACGAAGATATTTTCTTTTAATTCTGTATCTGAAAACGATGTTCTTTATTTGCTAAAGAATCTGTCATGCAAGAAAGCCACTGGCTTAGACAATTATCAAGCTAAATTACTTACCATAGCAGCTCATGCTATTTCTAATAGTTTGACATTCATTTTTAACAAATCGCTTAGTATGGGAAAATTGCCTAATGAATGGAAAAGTGCTAAGGTGAGTGCTGTGTTCAAGAAAGGAAGCAAAATGGATCCTGGGAATTATCGCCCAATCTCTATACTTCCCGTACTGTCTAAAGTTCTTGAGCGTCTGGTACATTGTCAGCTTTATGCGTACCTTTCAGCGAACAGCTTCTTGAACACAGCACAGTCTGGTTTTCGTAAAGGTCGATCGACGGAAACTAGTCTGTGGAGAGTAACTGAAAATCTGACTGAGGCTATGAATAAACGAAAGATTGTAGGCCTTGTATCCCTCGACCTGAGGAAGGCATTTGACACTGTGAACCACTCCATCCTGCTAGACAAACTTTATTACTATGGGGTCACAGATCTGACACTAAATTGGTTCCAAAACTACCCGTCTGACAGAATTCAGTATACTGTGGTGAACGGGATGGAGTCCGATCCTTTAATTGTTAACACGGGCGTACCACAGGGCTCGATCCTTGGTCCGCTACTCTTTGTTATTTATGTAAACGACTTATCTTCCTGTTTTTCGTCTGCCCAAGTAAACATGTATGCCGACGACACTACTTTTTATTATGCAAACGATGACTTCAGCAATATCAAATCAGTTTTACAATCTGAATTATTCAAAATATATGAATGGCTGAAGGCGAACAAACTATCACTACACACAGGGAAAACTAATTGTATGATTGTCTGTAGCAGTGCTAAGAGACTCAGGATGCCAAACCAAGGTCTTAGTTTAATTGTTAACAATGAAAGCATCTCCCAAGTTGAAAACCTGGAATATCTTGGTATTGTTCTCGACCAAAACCTCAAATTTAAGGACCATTTTGACAAAATGGTGAAAAAATTAAACAGATCGATTGGCGTCCTGAAAAGAGTATCTCCTTACATTGATATCAATACGCGCAAAATCTTATTTCAATCCTTGGTACTCCCTCACTTTGACTATTGTTCAAATGTGGGGGGAAATTCTCCGAAAACTTATGTTGCTAGACTTCAACGAATCCAAAATCGAGGTATGCGTATTGTGTTAAATAGTCATCCTCGCAGTCATTCCACGGACTTGCTATCTGAGCTTAGTTTTATGAGTGTCTATCAAAGATTAATTTTTAATAAGTGTAATTTAATGTGGAAAATTATCCATGATCGTGCTCCCAAGCATCTAGTAGATCAGTTTTCTCTTGTGTCGTCAAAATCAACATACGGCACAAGATCTAGTACAAAACTTGACGTTTACGCAGATGTGTGTCACCATAATTCTTTTAAATATAATGGTACAAGGGCATGGAATGACCTGCCACTCGACATCCAAAATTCAGGAACATTCCAATGCTTCAAACGCAAATGTAGTAGATATGTTTTATCCAGCGCCCCTTTGTTTATGTAGCGCTTTATACGTGTATTGTTGCGACTACAGCCATATGTTTTAAGTGTGGTATTATTGTCTCATGATGTGGTGTGTCTTCTTAATATGTATCATTTTATGTCTTATTCTTGTTATATTCGTATTTATATTAATATGTTATTTTAATCCATTATATTTGTTGACGGCTCCATTGTAAAACAGTCCTATTGTGACTGACCATGGATTCCAATAAAAACCTAAACCAAAACCTAAACCACATTGTGCCTAGTTGTGCGAGATACCTTTTTTGATCCGATTCGAAAATCCAAGTTACGCTTCAAATTAATACGGTATTCCCGAGTTGTGACGCTGCATCGCAAGAGTCGGCGGATCAAACGGTGGGGCATATTCTATATATTGACCGTAGAGAGTATCCATACCTTCACCTTCCATATCTTCAAATTTTAAATCAGTTTTCTTTAGTCCATGCAGTTGCAAGTGAACTGCCCCACCGTTTCGGCTGCCGCAGTGCCTCGTTTTCACGCAGTGCCTCGTTACAGTTTTGTCCATCGTTTAGTGGATATCTTGGGAAATGCGTAAACGAGATGGTGAGAATAACTGACAATGGACACAAATTGTATTGAATTGTAAGCCAGCTATCAATAATAATAATAATAATAATATTAATAATGTATTGGGAAACTATCCCTCTACCTTGGGGCATCAAATATGGGGTTATCCTTGATGCTTCAATTTGGAGTAAAACATATTAAAACATATATTTGTTAAAATAATTACCATAAGATTATCTATAAACGTGTAAACAATGATATTTAACAATGTTGTATGTTGTGACAAATTTTCTGGACTGAATTGCATGGATTTCATTTGGCTGTAGTTTTTTTCTTCCTGAAAGAACCCGAGTATGCTTTTCAGTAGTGTTGTTGTATTGAATTTTCTTGCATGATATATTTTTTTGTCAACATCAACTTACTCATACAGTTTTGATTTCCTTCTCAATGCAATAGTTTATCTCATTATATTCTTATTACATTGTTTAAATGTGTTCTGTTTCATTGTATTTCATGTTGTTTGTTTTCCCTGTACGTTCTGACCCTAACGAGGTGTAATAGCACAATAAAGGTATATATGTAGAGCGTATTCATGCCGATATAGAAAATGTTCATCCATCCCACAGGCAAAACATTTGCATTGTTCGACAATAAAAAATATTTTTTGCTAATTGGATCGAAAGTAAACCTGATCGATATCTCGGAGAGGTTATGGTAGACTTTATTTGAGGAGTACAGATAGCCGAAACTCTTCGAGAGGTGTATGCTATTTTGACTGGATACGTTATCTGGAAGAACTGGTAAGATCTATTGACGATGAGAATGAGGAGGAAAGTTTGGGTGTTATTCTGCGTTATATTCCATCAAGTAAGTATCTGTTTGGAAAATTATCGAATTCAAATCGCATTAAAATGTATTTTTAGATTTTATCTGTCCATCTAAGAATATCTGCTCTGGTCTAAAGATATCAGGAAACTTTCTGGGAACGTTTTCATCACATATGCTACCAAATTGTCTGCGTTTGTAGACAGGGCAAAGCAAGGGTTGTAGATGAATGTCTACTACGGTGCAAATATTAGCTGATATATTGGCATCCTTCCTAAATCAGATAAATTGGTATAGTGTTAGTGGTGAATCTGTTCATGGTTTGATATGAGATCTACAATGTAGACAACTAGGTAGTATCATTCCAACTAATTCTTCCCTATTTAAAATTGGCCTGACGGAAAGCAACTCACGTGGACGTTGTAAAAAGGAACATGACAAGATGGAACAGTTATTGTGGCAATGTTCACGGGGAAAAACAACTTCTAGAGACATGACAGCAGGATACTGTGAGAATGAGGAGCGGAATTTCGGGGATAAACTATTGCATTGAGAAGGAAATCAAAACTGTGTGAGTAAGTTGATATTGACAAAAAATATATCATGCAAGAAAATTCAATACAACAACACTACTGAAAAGTCTTAGAGGACATTACATGTGAAAGGGTATGCACCTCATCAACCCTGCATACTGCATACCGTTTGATTTCACTTCTCGCATAAAGCGCACTCTTTAAATTTTCTGAGGTTCATACCATAACAACAACGCGAACAAAAGGTTCATTTCATGCACTGTCGCTCATACTGGGGTTCTTTCAGGAAAAAAAAAAACTACAGTCAAATGAAATCCATGCAATTCAGTCCAGAAAATTTGTCACAACATGCAACATTTATAGCGGGTATTCAATGACAGATTCATGGTACTGAGAACGTACACTTGTGGATTTTTGGATATTTTCCTAATCGCCTGATATATGTAAAGATACCTCAAGCAGAAATCACTTTCTTTCCCCTAATGTATCCAGGTGTTCTGCTGCTGGAGATTCTTTTAGACGTAGAGTAGCCTCTGGTGAAATTTCGCAGTATATTTTCGATTTGCAAATCTCTTTCCCACTTTTGGAATCAACTAAACATGTGTTAGAAAGGCGGAAGTTAATTTGGACTTACAACTTTTCTTGATCTCCTCGGAAGGACTGCATGGACCTTTTCTAAACTAGATGTAAAACGGTATATATGCTCACCCTTCATTTTTAAGAACTTCATGATATGAAAACATCCCTCCCGAATGCAAAACGCTGTAGTCTGGTACATTCTGATAGTAAGATAACCACATTTGTCATTCCCACCGGACAACCATCAATGTCACATACTAGTGTTTATTTAGGTTTTTCTTCTGCTAAGATATGGCGCGGGGGTGAGTGGGAGGGGTTGTAAGGGCGCTACAAAATGCTTTTGTGATTAGTAGGGGCGCCACAAAATTATGATATCTCATATTTCAGATGCAAACGCTGCGTTTTGGTGCATTCTGATATATTTTTAAGGACATCCAGATAGTGTCAAACTTTATTTTACACTGGATAATTACCCTTCCCCCCACCCCACCAACACACTAAGAACGATTTAAGTGCGCACACATAAGTACCGCTGCATGGAACATTATGCAACCAAACTCTCGCGAAACGTTTAAAGCATGGAAAGCATGGAACATGGAAGCGTTCTGGGCTGAGCATATGAGATTTCCTTCCAAGGATCTATCGATATTACAGAACGTGAAAATGAAAGTCAGGCAACGTTAAGAATCATCTTTGAATGATAATTACTGAAGGAATCGACGACCGTGTCTACCTGGTATTGATCGGCATTTCGAGGAGACATAATTGATTGACATTTTGAGCAGTGGTGCCATACCATCCCCCCTCTCGTTGTTGGGAAAACACCCGATGACTCATATTATTCGACGACATTTGCAATAAATATTTCGATTGTACCTGTATATCATATAACTGTTCATTTTTAGCTGCACATTAGCCCGCTGAACTTGGCCAAAAAACCACCCCTATCAGCACCGCCATCTTGAACCATTCTTCAGCTATAATACACTCTCTGATTCACTCGCATCACACATTTTCTGACGAAACCCAACAATATTACTGTTTGTGACGACTGAATCCTCCAGTCGATAGTAGCTGAGGGTGTCTAGTGCTGGCTTTTATGGGCCAAAAGTGCCAATATGTCCTTGTGGACCAATGAGGTGCCTTCCACACACAATGATATAAAGCGAAATCGCCAGAAAGCTGGCACCGAGCAATTGCAATGGGTATATAAAACTTCCGTCATCTTTGCAGGTACATGTAGCTGTCAGTCCATTTATGGATGGTTTTGAGTGTTACGAAGAATACGGGAGTTGTTATCATATCCCCGAAATTCTGTTACCCCGTCACAAGGCGTCTTGTTGGTGTAGGCAGCATGGGGCATGGCTAGTGAAGTTCAACACTGATGAGGAACAACAGTTCATTTTGAACAAAATGAACGATTTTGACTCGGGGTACCGGTACTGGATTGGTGCGACAGATCTGAAAGAAGGTAATACATGTGATTCATATAGACGGTGTAAATCTTTATGCTCTTTGTTAGAAATACTCACGGTTCAATACCAAAGTGAGCATTTGAACATTTCTAGTACATACCTTGAACTTTAGCGTGCTTTTTTTTGCATACATATCCATTTCCATAATAGGCATGCGATTGGCTGGTATACTTCAAAAGCTGTATACTAAACATCTACATATGGGTGTTTGTACAAAACCAAAGGAAAAGAAAGTAGAAACATTGATTTATAAAATTGGCTTTTCGTGATTTATTCGGAATCACTATAATGTTATATTTCGTCACATTGCTTGGTGGATAATCTGGACTATATACGCGAAAAAGAAGAAGAAGTATGCGACTACTTAAAATGGATACACTGTAGGGTGCGACCTGGCATTACATCAAGGGGCACTTTGATTATCATTTAGGAATCGAATGGACATTGCAAGATGACAGAATGTAACATAGGGATCGAAGTATAATTTATGATTGAAGACCATGTTTTTCAAAAGACCAACTATCTTTCCATGGACCTGGGTCATAACCATTAGGGACGGATTTACCATTCCCGAAAGACGCGCCATCATGCCTGGGGGTCACCATCATTCACCATGGTGACCGTAGAGCCAGACCATCATCACTGGGTCTCATTCCTGGGTAGGAAAATTATTCCCATGGTAGGAATACTACTCGGGTAGTTAGCACTATCGTCTCCTTTAGCAATTTTTTTCTTGCGGTAGAACTGTCCTTCCTGGAGAAAGACTATCATTTGGAGGGTCTGTCATTCCCGTGGGTAGGACTATCTTTCCCGTATAAAATCCTATCAATCCAGTTTTTGGAATATTTTCCCTGTGGTTGGAGTATTTTCCCTGTGGTTGGAATATTTTCCCTGTGGTTGGGCAAGATGCGAGTAGGATTATCAATCCAGATATAATGGTTAATATTCCTGTGGCTGGGACTATCATTCTGGTGGTAGGCTACAAGAAACTGCTGAATATTCCATGCTCCGCTCCACTCTAGAGATACATAACCCTCTGACGTTTAAGACGTCGAAGCGACAACAATGGTCTCAGCTGCAACGTCTGCGTTTTATACGCTATAGAACTTTTCGAACCATTCAATCCAAATAGCTGAAAGGCGATAAATTGAAACGGGGAAAAATCAGAATAAAAAAGCAACAATTAAAAATTGAAATATCACAAAAAATGGAAAAATAAAATAAGAAAATGAGAGGTAAAAAATTACTGCCACGCAAAAATGTTTTGGCAATTTTCATTTGCACACGACCCATCCATGACTCTGTGGCTGATTCTGAGCTAATGAATATTTCATATCCAAAAACTTCGTAAGCTGGGCTAGTTGTATTCGTCATTGAAAGTAAACCGTTAATGAAAATTTTCCATATCTCCCTTCTCCAATATCGATTCCTGCCATACAGTGTCTAGTATCGAATGAGCTCCGAAAAAAGCTGTCGTAATCTTGAGATTTTAGAACCTTGGGCTGATGATAATGCCTGATAAATTCAATAGATAAGGAGAACTTTCTCCCGGAGTAGTTTTTGGACCGAAAAATTCCGTCTTTAAGGATAGCTATCCCCTTAGAGGGTCAAAATTGAACATTTGTTTTTATTTCTTCATTCAAATATTCACTATTTCCTCTAACATTTGGCGAAAAAATGAAATAAAAATTATAAATAGAAGTGCTTCAATATTAGGATTAAAAATTTAGTTTCCGAGGCCCTGGAACAATTAAACAGATTGCCTTAGCTTAGGCTTGGCTACTATTATTTTTGTCTGTTAAATTTCTCTTTCCAAAACTCATTTCCGCAGTATTATGGTAAGCTAATTATCTATTAGTCCTACTTATTTACTGATCAAAACCATGCAAACATCCTTATTTTTGTTTCTAATTATGACAGTGACGCTTCACTCAGACACCCGCCGTGAAGTAATCTACACAGGTGGGAACAAGTTCAGCAGATTTTTTAAGTTTAAATTGGACTTTAAACAGACTTGATGAAAAAAACTTAGTGTAATAGTTATCCAGAATAAACAGGAATTCGAGTAGGTCCCATTAGACAGATTACAAATGTATTTGACAATAGAATTCAAGAAAAAAATAGGGATTAATTCATCAGATGTATAGCTGGACACATTTTGCCCGATTTCTAGCCTTTCATTTTTGTACAAAATCCAAAATTCAAACGTTTACTTCTCGAAAAGTATCCATGCTACGCTTTTGAAATTTGGCATGCTTGTTACTTATAAGGTGATCTAGAAAACTCTATCTCACTTTTTGTAACCTCGGCTTCGTTTTTTAATTATCCAACTTTTAAGACAAACGACCGTAAAAAAGTACATTTTTTTCAATTTATTTTAGTAAAATAGTTATAAAAACAAAACCAGGCAAAAATTTAAAAAAATGAAATAAGGTTTACTAGTTCGAATTGTCTCCTACCAAGGTATACCATCAAAGTTGAAACAAGACCAACAATTTTCATGAAATTTCAATTGAAAAATGGACGCTATTGTTTTCATTTTAATTTTTTTTAAATGGAATATTTTCTACACAGTAGCAGCGTCAGTTATACAAATTATATAGTTGGAATTCCTACGATGTATGGTTTCATAAAATATATAGTTTATTATGGTTATCTTGTATATTTATTGATACAGACGACAAATTGTCATGGGGGTGCAAAAACTGCCTCTAAGGGGATAGCTATCCTTAACGAGGATTTGGTATTTCAAACAGGCCTTACAGACACGGGGCTCTTAAAGCGGCATGGTCTTCGCTGCGATCAAATATCTCGCAATGAGAACGTACGAATCTTACTAACAATTGTCAGTTCACCCACTGGCAGTACGTAAGACGTATGTTCAAAGATAATGTCGGCTATAAATGTATATGGTATGTTGAATAATCCGCACCAGTTTAACCCTACCAAACTTTCTGCACTATGTCCGGAACGACAAAAAACAGAGAGCTGAAACTCCATGACTTTATAGTTTATCATATTGAGGGCATTCTGAGCATATTGGCATAACCCCTTGAGCAGAGGGTCATGGGTAAATTCAAGATGGCGGCCACATGGGGTACCAGAAAAGTGATGTTTCGTCATATTTCTTCAAAATCTCTGCTTTTCCGCGATGAAAAATGGGCAAAAACTATTTTATTTCACATCGCATTAATATTTACTAATTTAGCAGGCAGTGAAATTGCATAAATATAAAATTTGAAAAATTTGACCGAAAAATCGCCCAAAATATGCCGTTGCTTGGATTTTTTTTACATTATCTGGTAGAGCGTGACCCAAGGGTATAGTGTGGTTGGTTTCAGCCCCCTAGCTCAAGGGGTAAGAAAAATAATTGGGGGAGGCAAGAAGCCCAGGTCAGATAAGGCACACCAAATTCGGGATATAAAATAATATATTGCCAGTGATGTTGCTCATTGGAGCTAACTATACAGAAACTGATGTCCAATTTAGACTGATAACGTAATACAACGTATAATACAACGGTAATGAAATGCCAGATCGTTCTGTTCCCTATCGATTTAAGCAATGAACCCTAATTCATCGTCTGTTCACTCTGCTGGATAAAATTGAGTTTGGCGGCGTGTGGAAATACGTTCTTCCCAAGCAATCGCATAGTGCTCCCACTACTACAAAATTGTATTATTCATGGTGTCCACTAAACACCTGTACATCAACCTCTCCAATAAGTAGACTTCTGCCTCATTCAATCATCCGAGGCATTTCGTGGACTCTGGTTTCGTAATGGTGTAAATGTACACCAGGTTGTGGCGATTGTGAACAAAGTAGCCAAATGCATGAATGCATGATGGTAGAGGAAGAAAAATCCCAGCCGCATTTAAACGTTTCTTGACCGGGGGATATAACTCCAAAGAACATTTAAGCATATCTATCCAGGTACAATCGTCAAATGTTACCTGCAACAGTAGTAATAATTTGTTTGTTTTTAGTCACTCTCTTCTCGAACTATATGGCCCTTCAGCTATATTGAAGAAGGAAATTCCACTTCCCGTTTACTTTCAATAAGGTTGTATTTCATACATTAATGCCACTATTACATCTTACTCGGCTTTGCTTATGAAATCAGAATTTCATTGTGCACCGTTCGTGTGCTTTCAAACTTACCAATTTTCGTTGGAAAGAGGATCGAGAGTGGGACTCATATATGGCATTACAGCCCGTGTTTTGGGGTGTACACCACTAGTTTGGCATTGCAAAACGTGTAAATTAACTGTGTGATATAAATCATCTTTCCGTGCCGCTGTGGTAGATTAATCAAGCTGAATGAACTTCTTTCTATGAACCTCAATGACAGAGGACTAATGGGTTCAGGCGTTTCTTTTATATAGAGGGAAGAGAACAGATATGAGAAATGCGTAAAATCAAGGCCAACGGTTTCTCCATTCCGGCGACACATTATTTCTTCACAGATTCAATGTCTCTTGTCCGGCTTGCAATATATTATGCGTGCAGCAATAGATTGTGTTACCCTCATTCTTATTTCATCGTATTTACAGAGGGACGATTTAGTTGGGACGATGGATCAGATGCTATTCATCTACAATGGCGGTATGATAGACCTGACAACGTGAATGACGACCAAGATTGTGCTCGGATTCGCCCAGTGGATATTGGCCCGGTCAGAGAATACCGTGTGCTTTACGGGTTGCGCCAATCTCAACTGTTCTTCATCTGCGAGAAAAACATCAAAGGTACCAAATTGAATAAACTGTGGTGTGCAATATAATAAACCAAGATAGCCTCATTCGATCTAATAGTTTCATAAAACTAGGTATGGATGTTGTTGAAATAGAGATGTCTAGAATGTTTACTCTTTCAAAAACAGCAACGTAAACCTTTGGGAAGCATTTCACATTAAGTAAAATCAGCTGGATAATATCGCATTTAAAAATATGTTTCAATTTGATTCTAGGGTATATTCCTGATAGAAGACTAAACGCCTTGGTGTCTGGCCGAAATATAATCTACAGCGAGCACGTTATAAGTGCACATTCTAACACTTCAAGACTGCAGTGTGCAGTCTACTGTCATCTGGACTGTGGAAGATGTTGGGCTATCGGTTACAACAAGGATCAGTCTGAATGTATATTGTACGACGCCTATCACACTGCACTTACAGGAACTACTTCGATCTTTCCAGGATACATAATATTCGAATAATCTATACCGCTTGGCTGTGGTATGTTGTATAAATCACAACAATCCATTGATGCAGCTAGTATGCGATGAGGTTCAGGCTTGAGATCAATGAATATAAAGAACATCTTTCACGAATATTATGGATTAAGAATACTGATCAGCGATACGGATTTGATATTTTCGGAACATCATGATGAAAACTGTTGACCGCTCCTCCCCGGTCTATGTTTATGTATACTATGATTGTCTTTTTGAATTTGGTGCTAATACTGTTATATGGAATATGGAATAGGTCTTTGGATTATGGACGCGGATATTCTCTAATGGACGACGGCTGAATTATGAATGACGGACTAGACGCTTGTAATTCAAGTCGTTTTGAATATTTGCAACTTGGTCTAGCTGCATATACACTGTTGTATTTCCAGATCCGTTTGTGACTTCTTTCACAGACATTTGAATGTTAGGAGAATGAAGCAACTGCAACCTTTCTTATGGTTAAGAGCCTGTTGGTTTACTAGATTGTGATTTTCCAGTGTAGATACTTGCATTATACGCTTAGTGACATAACCAACTAAACGTTCTATGATTGTCAGGTGACTAGACTGGCTGTATAAAATACACGGCACATTTAACTCTATGCACCATGGTTCCACAAAAACAGAGGTGATATGCGAAACATTTCTTTTCACCTGTCAAATTAAATTCCTTGTTTGCACGCTCTGCGCGAGATCCTTCTTTTTTCGTTGACTTGAATACATTGCTACCTGTTCATCCAGAATAAAATGAAACAACACGAGATGTGTATTTATATGACGATATCGAAGACCTAGTTAAGGCTACCTTGAATTTTGAGGACCAAATTAGTTGAGGGCCTAAAACACAAATATGTAGCTTTACTATCCCATACTCAGCAGCAAAAAAAAAAATTAAAAAAAAATTAGAAGAATTATGTGTATATTTTTCGACAAGGTGAGCGTTGAATTGGAAAAATAATTAAGTATGCTAACGTCGGCAGAATACTAACTCAAATTTGAACAAGCTGGCGAGTTGGAAAGTTCATGGGTCGATAATAATATCGAAGGCAAATTATATTGCTAGATAAGAGCTCGCTGGAGAAATAAACAATATTGTGAAAACCTTAAAAGCGTGAGCGAAAGGGTGTCACCAATACAAATGTTTTTCAGTTTCCATGTCATTTGAGAGAAATCGGTTCGTCGCATAAGTTTTGATGTATGTGCATGTCTTTTGGTGTGTCGTGTTCATTACTTCTGGATTGCTGGGTGTTTGTTAGAATAGTTAGAATTTTGTTTGATCGTCGCTGTATAGCTGAAATATTGCTGAACGTGACATTAAACCTTAATTCTCTCTCTCTCCAACCAATGTCTAAAACTACCGGAAGCAAAGAAAACACATGTTAAGTCTCTCTTACGCGAATAATCCTCGACAAGTGCAAAATGGGCGGATATCCTGTAGAAGATGATTTGGGAAGGAATTTAGAGCATTTGTCTGACGTTCATCTCGACAGGTCTTCAATACGGGTTAAAATATCAGCATTCAGCAGTACAGGTACATATCAGGTCTAACAGAAGAGGTCCCGACAGAATTATATAATAATGGGCATCCACTATACAATGATATCAAATTGCATAAAACTGACTTTTATTTGATCTTATGAAATATACGTAGGAATATGTCCTACCTTTGACAAAGTTCGAGAAGATAGTCGCCTGCCGGAGATTTTATCGATAGAGAAACGCACTTGCAACGAACTAATATACTGAATTAAAACTCTACAAAATGATTCGAAAAATAGAGGATATAATGAATACCTTTCCAATGTATTCATTATTCAATTAGTTTGTTGTAGAGAGGGAGATCCGTTCTCATCTTGTTTCGTCGACTGTACTACGGGGACACTTTCCATAGCTATTAAGCAAAATTACAAGATTCAAGGAATAATAATCGGTCTCATTTTGCACGGATCCAGCGAATCCCACGAAAGAGTAATAAATTCTCATTTTCGTCTGGTCTGAATTCAAATGGGTACAAATATATGACCATATGGATTGGACAGAAGTTCTTTCAAGCTATGTCCCCACTGTAGGACTAAGAGACTTGTAGGAGACTGAAGCAGAAGAATTAAAATAGTGACTAAAATCTAGTCCGTCTTCAGTATTCTGCCGGTGTCTGCTTCCATAATCCGAAGACCTAATTCTTTTAAAGGCAGTAGCACCAAACGAAGAAAGCAGTCATATTACACATAAACTTCCAACAAGAGAGAAGCGATGAATAATGCTGCCAGTTAAACATCATGAGGTTCCAAAGCTATCAGGTCCGTATCGCTGATTAGTAATCTCAATCCGTCTTATTTTCTTTGTAGAGTCGTTATCTGGAGAATGAAGTACAAGGGTTCATAGGTCTCTAGCCCCTGGGTAAGCACTTACGAAACGTAACACCATATATCGTAACGGCTACGCTAGCATCTTGCAATCATCATGCGATATGTATGGCCAAATTCGAGAAACATTGAGTGGATCTCATTTTTTAGAGAAATAAGTCTAAATATGATATGTCATACATGTATACGTATTTGATATTTCTGAAAAACCAGAACGGCATCATTGAAAACTGTTCACCGCTTCTCTCTTGTAGGAAACTAATCTAGGTTTACGTATGCTATGATTGTTTTTCTTTTAATTTGGTGCTAATGCTGTTATATGAATTAGGTCTCTGGATAATGAACGCGAAAATTAATTAATGGACGACCGCTGAATTGCCGACGGGTGGTGGTTCGGGGTAGTCCGGCTTCCTCCACCATCCAAAACAGACTGTCACCATATGAGTGAAACAACCTTGCGTGTGACATTAATCCAAATCCCCCCTTCATTACGTCATCTATACACGACTTTAATTGTAGCTGTTTTGCGCGGGAACTGGCTAGTGACGCAAAGTGGGGTAAGGTCCAGCCACTGATATATCTCAAATCAATGCAAACCGCACACATATCAGAATATAATCGAATAAAACTCCGATAAAACCGATTTTCATTTTATTCAGGGATTATTAAACCCGAAGAGATGTCCCTTTCGGAAATGCAGAGCTTGAAAAACAGAAATGAGGTGTATATGTTCATAATCCTATAATACTCCAGACGAGAAATATACACACCATGGATTTTTTATTTTATGGAGAGGCTTTCAATGAAAATGATAAAAAACGAGCGTGGGTATATCGCAAAAAATATCGGAGAATGGACACAATTTTTTAGGTAAATATTTCGTCATGGTTTATTGGCAGAGATTTGCTCGATTATATTCTGATATGTGTGCAGTTTGCATTGAGTTACCATGGGTCAGTAGTTGGAGCTTACCCCACTTGACGTCACTAACCGTCGTAACCGAAGATCGTATATAAAGTGCTTGGCGGTTAAGAAGGAATTTGAAAGCGTCTGCCTAGAATCGTATTCATAGAAGATCAGACATGTCCGCAAAAAAGGGATGCACAATTAACTGGAATACCTGTGTGTTCTTGATATATTGTACTGCCAAATTTCACATAGATATTATTAATAAGAAAATCAAGCAACTCTATAAACAAAGAAACCATCCTTTAATGGTATCCCTTGTATGTGGTAGAGCTAAAGAATGATTTATGGCTTCTGACATTAATATATCGACGATCAGTTTCCTTGAATTACAACACATATAAGGGAAGTGGGAAGAGGTGCCGACATACTGACAGCGCCACATGACTTCACAGTATAGTCTTCCGGTTAACCTATTCTAAAACATATACCAAGAATCTAACGATTCGTGATATGTGTTGTATCTCAGGTACGCTTTTATTGTACCGGTTCATGTGGCAACTTGGATGATATGACCACACGGCCCCTAGCACCGGCATAAGCGGTATTAGATACAAATCTATAGAGCTATTATGGAAATGCTCTGACAACTCGTATATTGATAATTGGTGAGCTGTTTCGCTGTGACAACTCGTACACTGGGGATTGGTGAGCTCTATCGTCTTCTTGAACACCGATACCAGTAATGAAATAAGGCGGTCAGTCCACTTTTAGTGCATTTTAAAAAAAGTATTTGAGATCATGTATATCCCGAGGCAATATGCATATCAAATATAGAAATAATTCATTTTAGTGTCATAGGAAATGAGAAGATACAATTAAACAACCAAATAGGCTCTGCCGATAAAGCACCGGACGTCTGTATATGATACATATTCAACCATTTCCCTCGATTTTGTAAATGTTTTAGGTATAAATAATATCTAAGCCAGTAGCGCTCCCATGACATTAGTTGAAAATATCTTTCACCCTACACGGCCTATGGAAGCTGAATGCGCTAAGTATAAAGCAGTTCTTTTGAGAAAATAAATTACAAGCGTCTGAACCCTCATTCGTAATTCAGCCTTCGTCCATTAAAGACAACCATAGTATACATAAACATAGGCTAATTTCTTGCAAGAGAGAACGGGTCAACAGTTTTCAATGATGCCGGCAAGATCATGATGTTCCACAAATATCAAATCCATATCGCTGATCGGTATTCTTAATTCCCATGATATTCTAGTAATGTTTTTTGAAGAGGTATATGTCTGTAGATGTTATCCATATGTGATAACCGTTGCAGATCGGTAGCTTAAGGGTAATATATCACGCCTTTTCAACCCTACCCCTTTCCCAGTTCTAAATCCAAACTTGAGGGGTGGGGTATGGTCCCTCGGATATTTTTCTTATACTTCCCTCTAGAGATCTAAAACTTTGCACACTTCGGACATAGGTACTCTTCTATTGAAAGAGGCAAACATTATGTTACATAATCATTTGGTGACGTCACAGTGACGTGAGCAGTTTATTGTCTCGTTTTGTCCATTTTCAAATTGATGTTTTTCAAATTCTGCTCGTACCACTTGGCATAGTAGATTTGATTCATGTTCATTGAAGAGGTATTTCTATGTAGATGTTAGCCATATGTGCTAACAGTTGCAGATCGGCAACCTATGGGTAGCTATAGCACACTTTCGGAACCCTACCCCGCCTCCATTCTTAACCCAAATATGGGGGGTGGGTTATGGTTCGTCGCATATTTTTATCATTCGTGCTGCTAGAGGGCTGAAATTATCCACACACTACGTTTAGATCCTTGTTTATGGAAACCAGTAAAGATAAATTAACAAAATGCCTTGAAGACGTCACAATGACGTCATAAAACGGAAAATCAGTTTTTGACGGCCGTTCAGTCCATTCTCAATACATACTTCCTATTCAGTTGGTGCCATTTGAGGTAGCAGATTCCATCAATGTTTCCTAAAGTGGTATTAATACGTAGTTGTTATCCATAGGTTATAACCTTTGAAGTTCAGTAGCTTATAGGGTAATTATAGCTCGTTTCATGAAACCTGGAATTATCCTTACTCCAAACCAAACGTTGAGGATGACGGGGAATGGCCCACCAGCTATTTTCTTTAAATCTATGTCTAAAGAGCTAAACGATTATACCCTATACCTTTAGTCCTATGCTATGATAAAATGCTAAATAAACTGATAAAGCGTTTAATTACATCATCGTATCTCGCCAGAGTAACAAATATATACATGGCTTTTATCTCTTTCATTATGAGTGTGAGTTGGAGGTGTTATAAAAACGAAATGGGCAGATAAGGGTGAGAAACCCACCAAATACTTTTTAGGCATTGAAAAGAGAAATTATACCAATAAATTGATGACTAAATTAACACTAGATACTGGAGAAAACCTTTATGATAGCAAACTTATAATAGTTGAACACAAAAAATATTACGAAGGCTTATATAGTAACAAAACAGAAACGTCGTGCAATGACGATATAGAAGAAACCTTGAATTCACTGAAATTCGATAAATTAACTGAACAAGAATCTGCAAACGTAGAGGGGGAAATTACCTATGAAGAGCTGACACGTGCTTTGAAAAATACACAAAACGAAGAAAGTCCAGGCATCGACGGCTTTCCTGCAGAATTTAAAAAAAAATTTGGAGACAAATTGGATATTTTGTTCTAAGATCCATCAACGCTGGTTATTATAAAGGCGAACTTTCTATTAGTCAAAGGCAAGGAGTTATTACATGTCTCCCAAAACCTGAAAAAAATCGCAATTTACTGAAGAACTGGCGACCTATTACGCTGTTGAACGTGATCTATAAGTTAGCTTCATCCTGTATCGCAAATAGAATTAAGTTAGTTTTAGATAAACTGATTTGTGAGGATCAGAAGGGATTTGCCCAGGGTCGGTACATCGGAGAAAATATAAGATTGATCTATGACCTGATGCTAACTAGTAAATTAAAAGATATACCCGGACTGCTTTTATTAATTGACTTTGAAAAAGCTTTTGACTCTGTGTCGTGGTCATTTTTGGAAGCAGTAATGAAGGTCTATAATTTCGGAGATTCAATCAGAAGGTGGGTTAAAACTTTTTACACAAATATTCAGATGTGTGTTATAAAAAACGGTCACCTATCGGAATTCTTCCAAAACGGGCGCGGATGTCGGCAGGGTGATCCTATATCACCATATCTCTTCCTTTTGTGTGCCGAAATTCTTGGTGTTATGATCCGAAAAGACA
This sequence comes from Hanleya hanleyi, assembly GCA_036873755.1. Classification (NCBI taxonomy): domain Eukaryota; kingdom Metazoa; phylum Mollusca; class Polyplacophora; order Lepidopleurida; family Hanleyidae; genus Hanleya; species Hanleya hanleyi. The sequence continues at coordinate 25,653 of JAVTVY010018216.1, forward strand.
AAGATATTAAAGGCATGACAATTGGTGACGTAGAATATAAAATAAGTCAGTACGCGGATGACACACAGCTGATCCTTGACGGTTCTGAACAATCACTAAGAAATGCACTCGAGACAATTAATCACTTTTACAAAATATCTGGATTGAGATTAAATATAGAGAAAACTAAAGCAGTATGGATAGGAACCTTGACTGGATCTGAAATGCGTTTGTGCCAGGACGTTAAACTGGACTGGGTCACAGACTTTAATCTCTTGGGAATAAATCTATCTACCATCAATTTCATGGACATTTGGAAAATAAACTATTTGGCAAAGCTCGAGGAACTGAAAAAAGAACTGAGTAAATGGAAATTAAGAAATTTAACAATCTTAGGTAAAATAACAATAATAAAATCAACTGCTCTGTCAAAACTAACGCACCTCTTCCTTGCCTTGCCAAACCCGCCCGACGAGTTTATACAAGAGCTTAACTCAATCCTCTTTAAATTTATTTGGAACGGAGGTAGTGATAGAATTCAAAGGAAAATAATTGCTCAAGATTATAATAAGGGAGGGTTGCGAATGGTAAACGTGGCAAATTTTATTCACAGTTTAAAAATATCCTGGATAAAACGGCTACTTCTGCATAGTAGAAAGTGGAACTGTCTTATCTTGGACGATCTACCTGAATCAACACTTATGTTAGATACTGGCAGTGAACACATCAAAACTTTTTATGAAGAATTATCAAATCCTTTCTGGAAAGACGTTTTCAAAGCCTGGCATCTATGCCAAAGTAAAATGAAACCAGAAACCATAACAGAATATCTCGACGAACCTTTGTGGTATAACAGTAACTTGAAACATCCCTCTTTCTTTATTAAAAATTGGTTTGAAAATAAAATCCGGTACATTCGCGACATTGTAAGTGATAGAGGCGAAATACTATCCTTTCAGGATTTTAAGAGTAAGTTTGGGTTGAAAGGAACAATTCTAGATTATGTGCATTTGGTGAAAAGAATTTCCGAAGAATGGAAGGAACAATTGTGTAAAAAGGAAATTCTCTCTGAGTTGTATGCATCCGTCCTGGGAACGTCAAAGGCGGTTTTGGCAGGGCAAGGAAAGGGGTGTAGATGCTATTATGACATTTTAAATTCGGAAAATGCGCTGGTGAATAAATCAGAGCGACACTGGCAGGAGATTTTGCCGTTCGATCTGGACACCAAATGGTCAAATATATATATGCGTAGCTTCACAAGTACAGCTGAGACTAGATTAAGAAGTTTGCAATATAAAATATTACATAGAACATTATCTACGAACTCCTTTTTGTTCAAAATTAAAATACGGACTGATGATAAATGTTCGTACTGTAAAATAAATAAAGAAACAATTGAACACCTTTTTCTGTATTGTCCAATCGTAAAACAGTTGTGGCACGAGCTCCATAACTGGTTAATTAACTCCTTGGAATATAGAGGTAACTTCACCAACCAGAATATTATCTACGGGTGGGATAGCGAACAATTATTTCTCAATACTATATTGCTTATTACGAAACAATACATTTATAGAAATAAATTTACACGAGATACGTTAAATTTTAGATTATTGTTTGGAGTATTTCGTAGACAGTATACCACAGAGAAATTAATTGCCAAAATGCATATGAATATGTCTAAATTCAATAAAAAATGGGCGTCAGTTGAAAGTGTTATGAGAAAATTGAACAAATGTGATACAGTACATAATGATATCTATATGTTCAAGGCTGTTGGCATGATTAATTTACTCTCCCAATCAAAATGTGTTTCTGTTTTAGTCTACGTCTAGTACATGTGTTTTTGTGTGATGTACTTGTCAATGTATATTGTAAGTTCTTTTGTTATTATAATTGTTTGTAAATATACTGTACTTATTACTATATATGAAAAAAACAAAATTAATAAAAAAAAAAACAAAAAAAAACAATTCCTTGCATAAAATATCTTGCTATGCCTGTGTAGAAGTTCGATTTATTAGTGTCTTGTGAATAAGGGCTTTCGACTATTGATGCAGAAATTTCCTGAGTGTTATACACGATAGTGTCACCATCACAATTCTCCAGAACAGGTCATGACTCTATGCAGGAAAATGTGTAATTAGGGTAGGTTGGTGTGATGATCCTGGAGTTTTAATGATTGAGAGACCATTCATCATTTATATAATGGTATATGGTTATCTGAAGAGCTACACCTGTCACAGACACGATTTCAAAGGATTTAGCTACATTCAACCTCCAAACAATATTTCCAAACTGCTGGTCATCCATGTGCCTAATTTTAAGGCAAATCATTTCATTATAATGGCATATGGGCAGTTAGTTTGAGTGGAAGAGAGATACTTTGTGAACATTGTTATCGAACTATCCGTCTCTGCAGCTGACGATGTAGGCATACTCTCGGCATCAAAGCTGACATTTTTCATGTTCCACAAAAGATATTAGCAGGATATTTGATACTCCCTTTCAGCAACCATCACAGTCGAGCAGGGTCACAGCCTGTTAGTCCAGTTTCAGGTTTGCAGCATTTCACTATCGAGTATCGGCTTCAATCCGATTGATGACGGAGCCTATGATGACGTTACCACGTATGCATGGTTCCCTTAACATATTCGTTTTCTTTCGGACCAAAGTTATACATCCAGGTACTAATCATCATCGCGAATACCATGGTCTACCTTAACACTCATGAGACCAGTTGACATTCATTTAAACAGCTAACTGCGGAGTTGTCTTGTGGCGTTTCTCTCTGGCTGAGATCCTGAATGACGCACACTGGCATTCCGATCTCAGCGCCGGATCCTTGTGACCTTTGATCAAAGCAAAGCGAATCACTTGATTGGCTGACAGAGTAGGCGACGTCATCAATGAATTATTTACGTTCGAAAAAGCCGTTTGCTAGGGCTCTCGAAAGTAGAAGAGATAGAGGGAGGGAATGACCTGGTAGCGGGGCTGGAGTCACCAAGGAATCACCTTGTTGGTTTCCTGGATATTTTGCCACCATCAGATTCATCAGTAGGTCTATCATGTGTGTTTGGAGACGATGTAGGTGGTATTGGATTTTTTGCATTTCTATCTTTTGCAGTCTATGAAAGAGGTCATTGGGCATGCATTTATGCAGATCCCAGCAGGTAATAGTGGTATCAAAATTATGAGAAGCAAACATCGCATTTCAAATACAGACATCTAACACATATGGCCATCTCTGGCTATGAAACAAATTTCCAGTTGGCACCACCGAGTGGATTACCCGTTCAACACGTTTGCAGGGCTAACGCAAAATTTGCTGGGATATCACGTCGACCAACCTGGATTAGCAAACAATCGGTGGCCAAGATGGAAAGAAAGGATAACGTCTTAAAAACGATGCAAATTCTAAGGTGGTCAACATTAGCTCATCATAAAGGGTGGCCATATGCTGTAGCATTTGTAAATTGAGAAAGTATTTGTACTCATCAAGGTTAATTGCAATTGTAACAAAAGTCTGGAGGCCGAATATGGTAGATTAAGAGTCAAATTCCATTTCGTCAGATTCATACCAATAATGTCAGAAGAACAAAATTTGGTGAGAAAATACGGATGGGAAAGACGATTGGTAGTCAGGATGGGAATCAATGAAAATATCGCAATATCTCGGAATATTTCCTTAATTGTCCTTCTCCATGTCTTCCGTATGGCCACTGTTTGGCCGCTTACGGTCTTCAGAGAAACATAACAGGATTTACCACTTCATTTGGTTCAAGTAAAAATGAGAAAATAAAATAACCCCAAACTTATCATTATTATTCAGTCGCGGTGACGTCATCACAGCATCAGATGAAGGTTTCAATAGATGCTTCAATAAAAAAGGCATGGAGGTACAGGTTGGTATTGTTTAGCTATCTAACCATAATGGAAATATCGGAAGGACCATACCCTACCTGCAAACTTGGGTTAAGAATACAGAAAGAGTCCGGAAAATGTACTATAACAACCCATAAACTACCGATATACAACGGCTCTCCCAGATGGATAGCATTTGCATCCAAATACCTCTTACAAACAAGAGTTCAATTGAACCCAAAATACGCCCGTAAAAAATACAGTCGATAAACAACATTTTTATCTCCTGAATGTTGTTATAGACAAAGGTTAACCATACAAATGAACCTTCCTGGACTGTATGTTGTTCGTATTGTTGCATTTGTCATAATACTGTACATGTGTGAGCCATCATTGTTGTATAAGTAGTGTAGGCAGGTTTGGAAGTCAGATCGAGGAGAGGGGGGGGGGGGTATGCATCAGTAACTTTAAAACAAGATTTGTGTTACGAAAAGCTGCAAAAGTAAGCTCATCAGCCTGATGAATGGGGCCAAACTAGCAGTAGGTGCCAAGTATTTCAGACTAAAATTAAGATGAGTATCTGAAGAAAACATCAAATCAGCTCAAAAACAGTTTGTGCACATCTACAATGTACACATGGTACCGATCATATGTACCAAATTTCAAAGAATCCATAGAAAAGTCTGAGACGAGTTGTGTTCACGAGGACAGTAGGTGGCAAATAAAAGATTTCAGACCAAAATCATGGGGAGTAACTTTTCAACTTGAAAAAAGTGTGTGCACATGTGCACTTGGCACCAATCATGTGTACCTAATTTCAAAAGAATGCAATGAAACCCCTCGGATGAGTTTCGTTCAGGACTGTAGGTGCCAAATAAAAGGATTCCAGGCTAAAATCAAGGGGGTAACTCAAGAAAAAGTCAAATTGGTTCGAAAAAAGTTCATGCGCATCTACACATGATACTGATCATGTGTACCAAATTTCGGAAGAATCCATTTGAAAACTCTGGGACGAGTTGCATTCACGACGAAGACAGTAGCTGAGTAGGTGCTAAATATAAGGATTTCAGACTAAAATCAAGGGGAGTAACTCAAGAAAATGTTGAATCGGGTCGAAAAAACATGACACCGATCATGTGTACCGAATTTCAGAAGAATCCATTGAAAACTCTGGGACGAGTTGCGTTGATGAAGACAGTAGATGCCAAATACAAGGATTTCAGACCAAAATCAAGGGGAGTAACTCAAGAAAACATCGAATCGGACCGAAAAAAGTTCATGCACATCTACACATGGTACCGATCATGTGTACCAAATTTCAGAAGAATCCATTGAAAACTCTGGGACGAGTTGCGTTGACGAAGACAGTAGGTGCCAAATACAAGGATTTCATACCAAAATCAAGGGGAGTAACTGAAGAAAACATCGAATCGGACCGAAAAAAGTTCATGCACATCTACACATGGTACCGATCATGTGTACCAAATTTCAGAAGAATCCATTGAAAACTCTGGGACGAGTTGCGTTGACGAAGACAGTAGGTGCAAAATACAAGGATTTCAGACCAAAATCAAGGGGAGCAACTCAAGAAAACGTTGAATCGGGCTGAAAAATGTTCGCGCACATTTACACATGGTGCCGATCATGTGTACCAAATTTCAGAAGAATCCATTGAAAACTCTGGTATGAGTTGCGTTGACGAAGACAGTAGGTGCAAAATACAAGGATTTCAGACCAAAATCAAGGGGAGTAACTCAAGAAAACGTCGAATCGGGCCGAAAAAAGTTCGCGCACATTTACACATGGTGCTGATCATGTGTACCAAATTTCAGAAGAATCCATTGAAAACTCTGGGACGAGTTGCGTTGACGAAGACAGTAGGTGCCAAATACAAGGATTTCAGACCAATATCAAGGGGAGTAACTCAAGAAAACGTCGAATCGGGCCGAAAAATGTTCATGCACATCTACACATGGTACCGATCACGTGGACCAAATATCAAAAGAATCCACTGAAAACTCTAGGACGAGTTGCGTTGACGAGAAAAAGTTAACGGACGGACGGACGGACGGACGGACGGACGTACGGACGGACGGACGGACGACGCCATACCATAATACGTCCCGTCAAATTTGACGGGCGTATAAAAATGAACCGAATCTGTTACCTCAAGATTTACCAGCAAAACTTTCGAAAGCATGAAAAGATTTAAAAATAAATGATTACTCATGTTATGACGTCACTTTGACGTCATAAAAATGATCATTTCAAACCCCGTTAACTTGTTTACAGAAGGCGAATACCTCATATACAGGAGGTGAACAGTTGTAGCTCTTTAGCGACAGGAATAATTAAAATATCCAGGAAATCATACCCCGCCCCCCAAATGTGAGAGCACAAAGTAATGGGGGGAGGGTTCAGAAAGTGTACCATAACTACCACTTCCTTGCTGATCTGCAAGTGTTAGCACATATGGGCGAAATCTACATACAAATACCTCGTCAAAGAGCATTTACCAAAGTTGATACGTCACATGGTGCCAGCGGAATCGGAAAAAACCGATTGGAAAAGCAACCGAAATTTCGACAATAAATGCTGCCACATGTTATTACGTCATGTTGACATTATACAACGGTAATATTAAAGTATGTTAACTTGTGCTAATGGACCAGGTCCTGCCCACAAAGTATGTGAAGTTTCAGCTCTTCAGCGACAGAAATAACTAATATATCCGAGGAACCATTCCCCTGCACCCATTCTTTGCGTTCGGAATACGAGCAGGGGTGGGGTTAAGAAAGTGTATATTGCTACCGTTAAGCTGCCGATCTGCAACGGTTATCACATATGGATAACATCTACAAACATGTACCTCTTCGAAAAACATTACTAAAATTTGACACCTCGAGTGGTACCGATCGGTGAAATTTGGGGTCTTGGCCCATGGGCTAAATTACAAAATTCCTTCCGATACAGATAGTTCCCGTGAATATATCTTCCTAATTTCAAACTTTGATCTTAGTCGAGCAATATGCAAGAGGTGAGAAAAAATGGCGACTAAAAGCAACCATACGAATCTACATGAAAGCTTTCCTCGGCATTTCACATTAAGGCCCGCGGATTCTTGAACGTAGCCTTAGTATCTCAGCCGCGCTTTTATTGCAGCTGTTGATGTGGAGACTGAATTATCCATCCGGCCCCTATCACCGGGTTAAGCGGAATTAGACACGCTAGCTCGGAAGCTGAGATGAAAGATCAGCTCAAACAAATAACCCATCTAAAGTTACTGGATGAGCGTTGAGGACGTCTGATGGAATAATCGCCTCAACATTTCAATTGACCACCAAAACAATGAATCTACATGTATTTGTCGAATGCCATGTACAGAGGGCGGGCCTCTGGATCTAACCGTCAACCAGCAGAACCCTACCATATACAGGTAATACATTGGAGCGATATGCAAGAGGTGGAAAAAATTGGCGGTGAACTCTCATGCGCAGCCTTAGTATCTCAGCCAGGCGTTCATTGTAGCGGTTCATGTGGAGAATGTGAACTATCCACACGGCCTCCAGCACCGGCTTGAGCGGAGTTAGATCCGCTATCTCGGGAGATGTGCTGACAGATCAGCTAAAAAATATAACTCATCTGATATTACTGGATGACTACCAAGGACGTCTGATGGAATAAACGCCTCAACACGGGGTAAACAAATAGGTAATTGGTTACGAGTGCATCCTTGTAGTTTTTTATCCTTTGATATCCGTTATGTAACCGGGCATGTGAGGGCGAGAATATACAAACACCAACACTGGTTACGGGGTGTGAGTCTTGTTGTTTTTATTCCACAGTAGGATAAGTAGTAGGAGAAGACACCCTGAAATCACATAATATAACAGACTATAAATAAACAATCAACACAATTAAATAAACATATAGGTGAGCATTTACATTTGCACTGTAATTTCACAAGTCTCGAATATATATAATAAGTTACAGCTCACAATAAAGAAAGTATCTCCCGGCAGTTACATATATTATGGATACGCTCTTTGCAGATAAATATTTATCCATACACAAATATATGAAATACTCTTATGTCAGTACACCAATGTGATACAGACGTAGGCAATATCAATACATAATAATAAACACAGATTCCTACCCTGTGGGTGACACTGGGGCGTATTCCACTGTATAACAGCGCACCACCACTAGCACTACGCTACTCACGAAATGATCTGCATATAAACAAACAATAATGCCTTGTTACAAGCATCCAGCTTACATATCACAAAAGATAGGCCAAGAAATACCAGTTACATTGATATCAGCAGTAGTTACAATTAAGCACAGTATAAACCAAATTACGCATTCACAATTACTCACATCATTCACACTATCAATTATACCGGGCGTTATATTCTCTAGTAAAAGCAAGTAGAGAAAATAGCTATTGCGAATATAAATCTGACCAAAATACTATACAAAATAATACTTCTATTCTAGTCAGTCTATATGATATAAGCAACAGTTATAGTCCTATAGCAGAAATATAGAAAATATACAAACTAACCTTGAGTCAAATGTCCACAGTCCAATTGTGCAGAAAAAGGACAACTCCAGGAAAATATTCAAAACACAAGTGTTCTGTGCAGGATTCAAATGGCAAGTGCTACATTAGTGTGTGAAATCAGTTAAGTTTGAAATCTGTACCAATCAACCAATCAGAATTGACCACACGGTTATTGCTACTAAGGCAACAACACAAAGGAGTTGTACCCGAAATACTAAAACAATAGGTAACAATGCCCAGGTTATAAGGTACACATTGACTGGTGCCTACCAATAACCTGGCTTACATTTGGCTGTATTAAAACTATATACTTATAATGACTAAAACCTGTATCTATCACATACTCCCCCTCTTAGGAAAATGGACGTCCTCGTCATTTGTTACTTCCTGTGATGAGATCGACGATGGCATCTGACACCTTCTGGGTATCTGTCACTATACCCTCGGCTAGTAGTGACTTAAGATAATTCGCCCGCACGAGCCAATCCTGTTGATGCACCACCGCAGAGAAAGCATAGTCCCCTCGCCTCATCCACTCTGGCTGTCTGCGATCACGCGCCGACCTCCGTGGGAGTGACTCGGGGTTCACCAAGTCTTGCTGGTCTTCCTCATCACTAGCATCTGTCACACGATCTGGAACTGGAGAATGATCCCCTACCCCTTCTTCAGAAGGAATGGTACTCTCAGCTTCTCCTACCGGTTCCTCTTCAACAGCCGTCCTCTCTTCCATTGACTCCATGTCATCCTCGCGGCTCACTTCAGCTGGCCTGTCCACTGGGTCACCAGCAGACGCTGAATGTCTTAGAGGTTCGGTACATACCACCACTGAAAAATCATCTCCAGATCCATCCTCGCTGGGTGAATCTTCAACTGCCGTGCTTGCTGGCCCAGATTGGGCTGGTGCCCGTCTCATCCTAGGTACCGGAATGGGTACCGTCCTCGATGCCTTCTTAGGTACGGGAATCGGTGCATCTTGTCGGGGAATAGAACCTACCGGTAAAAGTAGGTTTCGATGAAGTGTCCGCTTCCTTCCTTCTCCACTCTCCTTACCGACCACAAACACCGGTATGGATGGATTAGGCTGGCGTAAGACAACATAAACATCCTCTCCCCACTTGTCGGCTAGCTTGTGTCTCCCTTCAAACACAACGGTCTTAACCAACACCCTATCACCTTCCTCCAGCACAGCAGCTCTAGCTCTCAGGTTAAAATATTTTCGCTGTTTGGACTGCGATTTCGTCACGGCTGTCGATGCCACTTCGTATGCCTGCTTCAGACGTTCTTTTAAGGACTTCGTGTAATTGGACATCGATGTCGGCTTGCTTGGCTCTATATCCAGTCCAAAGGCCAGGTCCACAGGGAGACGTGGATGCCTCCCAAACATCAGAAAATAGGGAGATATTCCAGTCGTCTCATGGCGCGTGCAGTTGTACGCATGGACCAGTGGGCCCACATGCGACTTCCAGTCCCTCTTACTCTGAGTATCCAGGGTGCCAAGCATGTTGCAAAGGGTGCGGTTGAACCGCTCACACATCCCATTGCCCATAGGATGGTAAGGAGTTGTCCGGGACTTCCCAATCTCCAGTAGCTGGCATAACTCCTGCATCAATTTTCCAGTGAAATTTGCACCCTGGTCCGAGTGAATCCTCTTTGGTAGGCCGTAGTGGATCACAAAGTTGTTGAAAAAGGCATCTGCAGTTGTTTTCGCTGTCATATTTCTAGTGGGATATGCTTGCGCGTACCTTGTAAAGTGATCAGTAACAACTAGCACATGCTCCAATCCTCCTTTGGAAGGTTCTAATGTAAGGGAGTCCATACATACTAGTTCAAGGGGCTCAGATGTTCCAATACTCACCAGAGGTGCACGATCTGTGGTGGGAGACTTGCGACGCAGACACCTGTCACAACTCCGTATGTGTGCTTCGACGTCCTTGGACATTCCGGGCCAGTAGAACCTATCTCTCAATAGTGACAAAGTTCTGTCCCTGCCCGGGTGGCCAACATTGTCGTGCAGACAACGGAGTGCGGCCGCCTGACATCTGTCCGGTAACACCAACTGGTCCAGCTCTGTACCTTCCACTTGGGTTATACGATAGAGCACGCCTCTTTTCAACTTGAACTGGTGGAAATTCTTCAATAGGGTATTCATTCGTTGGTCTCCAATAAACTGTGTACGGTCTGGCTTGGTTCCAGCACGCACGTGGTCGATAATTCGAACGAGGGATGGATCCTTTCCTTGAGTTCTCCTCCATTCCCTCGCATTCATATCACATCTGTCAACAGTAACATCTGGATCATCTTCGACCGTAGCCGCAGAAAGGCACAAACTCTCAACCAGATTTGAGACGTGGATAGTGTTACAAATCGCTCCAACAGATTCCTTGGATATACATTCCAGTTGCACGGGATCATCCTTCTCCGGCAGACGCGACAGTATATCGGCATCAACATTTGCCTTTCCGGCTCGGTAGTGAATGCTGAAGTTGTAAGTGGCTAACGCAGCCAACCATCTATGCCCTGTGGCATCGATTCGTGCACTCGTCAGTGCATAGGTCAAGGGGTTGTTATCGGTCATGACCACGAAGTCATGCCCATACAAGTTGTCGTGAAATTTCTCCGAGACCGCCCACTTCAGACATAAAAACTCTAATTTATGCGCTGCATAGTTTCGCTCGGAGCGGCTCAATCCCCTACTTGCATAGGCTATGACTCGCAGTCGACCACCCTGCTCTTGGTATAGAACTGCTCCTAGACCCTGGGTGCTGGCATCTGTGTGGAGTTCGAATGGTTTCGAGTAATCTGCATAGCCCACTACAGGAGGACTCATCAGATGTTGCTTGAGATCGGCAAAGGCCTGTTCCTGGTCGGGACCCCACACCCAGTTGGTAGACTTGGAATGCTGGCGAGATTTCTTGGTCGCAGACTTTGGCATGAGTTCTGTCAACGGGCGGGCAATCTTTGAAAAATCCTTAATAAACTTCCGATAATAGCCTGCAAATCCTAGGAATTTACGAACCTCCTCAGGAGTTGATGGTGGCGGCCAATCCTTTATCTTCTTCACCTTCTCTGGGTCAACTTCAACTCCGTCCTCAGAAACTATATACCCAACATAGCGTACACGACGTTTAAAAAAATTGCATTTGCTCGGAGCAAGTTTCAAGCCAGTTTCCTGCAGTCTCTGGAAGACAAGTCTCAACCTCTCAACGTGTTTCTCGTAAGTTCTGGAGAAGATGATCAGATCGTCCAAATATATCAGACAGATGTTTAGGTGGAGTCCTTCTAAACACTCTTCCATGAGGCGCTGATACGTTGCTGGCGCGTTGGAGAGCCCAAATGGCATACGGTTATACTCGAAGAAACCTAGCGGCCCAGCAGTAAAAGCAGTCCTCTGTTTGTGTACTTCTTCGAGCTCTTCATATCCAAAACGGAGAAGAATTTCATCCCCGCTAAGGAATCCAGTAATTCCTCTATCCTTGGCAACGCATAGGAGTCTTTGATGGTCCGGTTATTAAGCTGGCGATAGTCTATGCACTTGCGAAGTCGGCCATCTTTCTTCCGTGCTAACACCACATTAGAGGCCCATGGACTATGTGACCGCCTAATGACTCCAGCTGATAGAAGTTGCTGCAAATGGTTCCGGACCTCCTCGTACATAGCTGGTGGAATTCGACGGTGTCTCTGCTGAAATGGCACGTTGTCGTATAGCTCTTTACGGTGATTGACCATAGTTGAATGTCCCAGGTCTTCCTCCCCCTTCGAAAAGATGTGTTAAAACTCGGAAAGGAGCTGGAGTCCCTGCTGAATTTCATCACTACTCAAACCATCCATGTCAACCTCTACTTGGTCCATCAGCATATCCGAATCCACTGGCTGGCCGGTCGGTGGCTCATGCAGAGTAACTGGTTGGATCTCACACAACAATGCTCCCGGGGGTACTATCACCGTTCTCGTTGTTACATTCGATATATGGACTTCAATGGACTCAAGCCTTGAACTGTCATATGTGGTAATGGTGGGTACAATGTCAAGGTCACGTAGAGATGACTGTGCCGAAGGTTGGAGTAATGCACAGATGCTTGGAGACGCCAATCCTTTCGCAACTCGTCCCTTGATCACAGCATTACTATAGGCAGGAATCATTATGCACTTTTGTTCCACACTCTTCACGAGACCTAATTTCCCTTCATTCCTCTCTAGGTCCTTTTCCCTGATCACCATACTTCTGTAGGCCAAGTACCAAGGTGTATGAAGAGCCGCTTTACATCCATGTGCCTTCCTGTAATCGTCGAGAAGACAGCTCAAAATATTAGTTCCCAATAGGACTGGAACTCTGGCATTATATCGGGTATCAGGGACCACGAGCAGCATACCAGATACTGGATCTGGACGACCAGCTCCTCCACCAGTAACGGTTACAGGTACCTCCACAAACCCACGGTACGGAAGTGATTCTCCTCCTGCACACTCTATATTCAAAATATCATCTATGGGCTCAATAGAAATGTGCTGAAGATGGTCCGGATAAAACGATTCTGCGATGATCGAAACTGTGGCACCCGTATCCAGCAACGCCTTAACTGGAACACCCCCGATGGTAATATCTGCTTCATTGGCACTTCCGACTAAACCATCCGGCACTCTCTTCATCTCGGGGCGCTCGACTAAGCCCATGGGGGACCCCTCCCCATAGGCCTGGGCCAGTTTAAAGGTTTCCATGAATGGTCCAATAGTACGCGGCATCCTACGGCGATGTGTCCACGGTAACCACATCGGTAACATTTCGGCATCTCACCGGGCATTCCCATACCACCAGTTGGTGGTCTAGTAGATGCCGGTGCAGAGGGCGACTGAAATCTGGGTAATCCTGGTTGTGGTGCCATGGGGCGTGCGGGTTGTAGGTTTTCATAACCCTGGAATTCCGACACACCACCTGGTGGTGGGAATCTCTGAGTCTGATATGCAGCAGAGTTCTTCTTGCTCTTTCCCTGCCGCTGGTTGGAGTTCTGAGTGGCAGAGTGGCCGGCGTACATCTGTTGGTTAGGAGGTAGTGTGGGGTAGGGCTGCGGAGGGACTTGCTGCTCAAAATGCTGTTGAGAGTAGACAAAAGCTTGCTCGCTTTTCTGCTCTTTCAATTCTGCCAGCTCTGCTTTGATCTCCTTCATCATTTCTCGCAAATCTACTACCTCCTTCTTGGTAACCAAAGCCTCTTCTCCCATGGCGGTCATTTTGGCTGTGGCTGCAGTCTTCTTACTGGAAACACCCACTTTCCCTCTGCTTTGATCGAACTCGATTTCACGCAGGCACAACCGAAGTTCATCAAAGTTTGTGATGACGTCATACTTGTGAGCAGCCAGGCTTTTCATCGATGATCTTAGACCGTCCCATAGCTTGGTTCTTAGCATCTCGTCCTGCTCCTCTAGGTTAATGGGTTTACGTTCGGAAATCTGGTAAACCAAATTTTCCAACCTACAACCCCATGCAGTAACATCTTCATCGTCCTTCTGGCTGGCACTATAAAACTCTGACATCAGGGTTTCACGTCTCCGCAATGTCCCGAATGCACTCTTCAACTTAGCTAATAGCTCTTCAATGCCAGCCGTATGTCCCAGTTTCATGGCCAGCAATGCCGCCTCACCCTTCAAGGACTTCCTCACCAATTGCAAGACGATGTCGGGCTTGTGACTCTTTGACTGTAGCAGGCAATCCACTTCGAATCTCCACAAGTCGTAGGGAGTATCCTTACCCCCTCTCTCCACTAAACCATGGAACTTTAGGAAAGTGCTGGTAAGTGGTCGTGGAGGATGAAGTGGGCGTACTTGTATTGCTGGCTGTCGATTGCTCGGGGTTGCTATCTTCATTCTTCACTAAATGTACCAATGGCCCCTCATGTCCTGCCATTCCCTGGAGCCATTGTTTAAAATCTCCTGCAGAATCGGCTTTTGGAGACATCCCCATCTTTTGAAACACCGTTAGCATGTTCTTCAATTCTTCCTGGCTGAGTTCCATGTTTCTGGTGAAACAGAATCTGGCTATTCAAACCCGGAGATATGAAAGACAAGCACCACACGTAGTGTAGGTGGCGCCACTAACACGAGTTAAACCACAAAAAAAATACCTGGTGATTATCCTACTACACAGGATACGGTAGCTTAGAAAACAAAAGTCAGCGGTAAATGTAAACGGCGTAAACAGCGGGAACAAATGGGAACTATCAACGCAAACACCGGCACACACAAACAACATGAATACTGAAAAGCATGAATTGCCAGTAAGAAGAACAGCAGCGAACTACTACCCCGGCAAACACGGACTACAGACACAAATGACGGGAAACGCAAAAGAATAGCGCGAAAATCGGGAAACACGAACTACAGGCGCGAATGACGGTAAACGCGAATGAACAGCGCCGATGATGGTAAACGCGTGGTTGCAACCTAGCACGAGTGTGATGTAAACAGTACGGATCAGGAAATTTGAACAAGCATGTTCATATAAGGTGTGTGTGTGGGGGGAGGGGGGTGGTTCAGCATAAAGGGGAGTAATAACGCTGAACCTGCTGAGTAGCGTAATAACGCTGGTACTGAACCGCTATGTTAGCCAATTGATACCCGTTTCTGTAATACGTCTGAACTGCAAACCTGAAAGAAAAATGTGTAGCCGACTGAAGTGTGTATATTATTAACTAAGACGAGTTACAATATGACAAGTTACAGTGGACTAGACTGAACCGTAAATTACACTATAAATACTCGGGGCATAAAAATATATAGGAAGGCCTAACTATAAATACTGCAGTTAGTATGTTCGTTAATTCAGGTGCTATAGAATACCATTTACCAAGTGAGCTTGTCGTCTAGTCGTCATGGATACACTCAAAAATGTCAGAATGATACGATTTCAAAATGACTAACCCTAGACTAAAGACTATAGCAGAAAATGGCGATGTATGAAAATAGCAAAAATATGGCACTGTATGAAAATAGGAAAATAAATAGCACTATGAAAATCAACAAATAACTAACAGCCTGTTGTCTAAAAAAAAAGATGTTACCAGATATGGACAAAATGAAAAAAATGGGAGGGCGTGGGGGAATAGAAATTCAACCCATTCATGCTAATATCACACTACTGTCACTCATACAAAATAATGTGCCTATAACAATGTATACATATAACCAATTAGCTTTTTTTTTTTTTTTTTTTTTAAATAGGAGGTAGTGGCCTATGTCTCAATTGCAAGATCTGAGTGATGGCAAACCGTTATGGATAAATGAGGTGTATGGTGTATGTAAAAAATCAATATAAACAGTATATATATGTCAGCAAAAATTCAGAATAGTTAGGAAGCAATTTTCAAACCTGATCCTGATGGTTAATGTTCCAGTAGTAAATCCGCCAATTTCACACTGACCAGTAATAAAATTGAAACGATAATTCAGTCAATTGCACACATCACATTAATAAAGTTCAGGCATACAGTCAGATTACAGTTCCAGTATACAGTACCAACGTACTGTTCAGTATATAGTTCCAATCTCAGTGACGTATCCGACGAAAAGTACTATCACTGAATCACACAGTCCACAAAGGGCAGAGGGGTTCCGAGCAGAGGGGTTCCAAGCACTTGGGATCGTTGGATTAGACTCTCTGGACAAACTTTGTAGTGAAGTTAGTGGGCTGCTCTTCTCCGATGTCACCAATCCACAACAGACCTCACTGGAGGCTCCATTTGTAACCGGGCATGTGAGGGCGAGAATATACAAACACCAACACTGGTTACGGGGTGTGAGTCTTGTTGTTTTTATTCCACAGTAGGATAAGTAGTAGAAGAAGACACCCTGAAATCACATAATATAACAGACTATAAATAAACAATCAACACAATTAAATAAACATATAGGTGAGCATTTACACTTGCACTGTAATTTCACAAGTCTCGAATATATATAATAAGTTACAGCTCACAATAAAGAAAGTATCGCCCTGTAGCAATAATGGTTGTCCCGCAGTATTGGTTGTCCGAAGGACAACCTGTACCTGGCAGTGGTTGTCCTGACTGAAACTGGGTGTCCCCCTCCGGGGGACACCCAGTTTCAGGTACCAGTTGTCCACTCGATACATATTACTCTTGTACATGTTGTAATGCATTAATATTATATTTGCACCCGGACAACTATTCATGGGGGACAACCTCTCTTATTACAACAGTGGCAATATTAGTTGTCCCCCATGACGTGCTGTCCATCGTATTATCAGACACACTAGGTCACGGTATAAAGGTGACAAATTTTCAGTGGCTCGGCAGCTGTCCCAAGTAGTGCAGGGGAAAGAGGCGCGGTAATATGGATGAGCGGGTTCCAGTAAGTTGTGGGTTCGAATCCCATCCGCGTCACATTATTTTTTTTATTATGGTACATTATCATATTTTCCATGCTAATTTTTCACGGATCATTAGTGGATTAATGACGCCAGGTGGACATTATATTTTGAGGCAAACTTTTTGTTACATATATTTTAATGTTCCTATTACTTAGTTCTATTTTCCAAATATATTTGACGTATTATTCGTCAGTTTCTTCCTATCACAGTCAACAGTGTTTTTGTTGAACTGATGTACACTTTATATACAACAACATATTTCGCTATCAAAGTAATCCACGTAGGCCTGCATAATAAGATGGAGGCAATCTAACACAATTCTAATTTTGAAAAAGACACTGTAGGTACAGAAGTTGCGGCATTTTGTATTGCAATGTGCTTGTTTCATGCTAATCCGAGGGTGTTGAATCCGAATCTGCTTGTTCTCAGATTAATTTTACATACTGAAACATCAGAACTGCTAATTAACCGTAATGACCAAGTCACTTGAGCATTTGGTGTCAATCTCTGCCGGGTAGGAAGGCCGTCTTCCCCCAGCCGCCCCCTTATATCATATCTTCCTAGCCTGTGCGAAACGACAATTTCTGCAAGAAATATTTAGCTTTTTAGAACGAAATCATTAACGATGACTTGTTTAGTATACTGCCCCCCCCCCTCATTCCCTCCGCTCTTCGCTACCCCAATTATCCTGAATACCGATATGTTTAACCGAATTTGATTACGTCATTGTGACGTAATCAAAGAGACTGTTTCATATATAGTGTACGTGCTTTCATCTCCTAAGCATACGGGGTATTAAAACTATTTATACGGGTGAGTACGAAGAGAAGAAGAGAGCTATATCCCCATAAAATTGTGCTTTCGGTCATTTCCGTTCATTTTTTTCGTATTCCTAAAAGAGCATAAAAGTAATTTATTTTGCCAAAACTAATTATTCTCTATCATATGAATTAGTTTTTGATATAAAATATCGGAAAATTAAAAAAATCAGTCCAAAAAAAGTAGAAGCGAAAAATGACTTCCGAAAAGATGACGTCACTGTGACGTCATGATGGCGACCATCTTGAATTGTTTAGTATTTCATCATAGAGTTTGACTCAAATATTTTCAAATAAACTATAAAATAGTTTCAGCCCTCTACCCAAGATATAACGAAAATAGATGGGGCGTTGAAATTCCCCCACCCTCCATCCTCAGGCGGGGACAACCTCCAAATCACCCAGATCTGTTAGGGTTAAAACAATCCATTTATCGGCTACGCATACTATCATTGCCTTATTGAACCGCTTTACATGCTGAGGCCTGATACTGGACAACTATTCCCAGGTGACGGACAACCCTTAATACGACTTAGTTATAATCGCGATAAAACCTGGACAACCACTTCTATCGTCGGACAACGTATCCCCGGGTGTAGTTGTCCATGGACAACCTATGATAGTATCAGTTGTCCCGAGACAACTCACAACAGTACATGTTGTCCATGGACAACCTGTCCCAGTAATGGCTGTCCGACGGATAACCACTAACCAGGACAACGTTCACCTTCACACCGGCAGTTACATATATTATGGATACGCTCTTTGCAGATAAATATTTATCCATACACAAATATATGAAATACTCTTATGTCAGTACACCAATGTGATACAGACGTAGGCAATATCAATACATAATAATAAACACAGATTCCTACCCTGTGGGTGACACTGGGGCGTATTCCACTGTATAACAGCGCACCACCACTAGCACTACGCTACTCACGAAATGATCTGCATATAAACAAACAATAATGCCTTGTTACAAGCATCCAGCTTACATATCACAAAAGATAGGCCAAGAAATACCAGTTACATTGATATCAGCAGTAGTTACAATTAAGCACAGTATAAACCAAATTATGCATTCACAATTACTCACATCATTCACACTATCAGTTATACCGGGCGTTATATTCTCTAGTAAAAGCAAGTAGAGAAAATAGCTATTACGAATATAAATCTGACCAAAATACTATACAAAATAATACTTCTTAGTCAGTCTATATGATATAAGCAACAGTTATAACAAGGAAACTGTTCAAACTTTATACATCGATATAATCAGCGGTAACGAAAGTGAAACTAGAAGTCGGGAATTCCCCCAAAGTCTGCTTTGTGAAAACGGTTGGAATTAACGTTCTTCAACTGTACAATGGTGCGAATTGTCTTTAACTGGAAAGTGCAGATGGCACTGTGGGAAAGTGTGACATTTCATCCGGGCAACAAGACGTTACATGTACGAGGTCTGATGTGGATAAAAGACGGAGATCAGGCATGGAAATCGCTTTTGATCTGAACTGCAACCAGGTAATTATACTGTTCTATTTGGCTTAGAGACTGAACAGTGTATTGCATGCGGTGGCGTGTAATCGGTCAACGGTGCCTGTACGAAGAAGAGGGAACATAGGAAGTTCAGTGACTGTAGTATTAGTGAAGGGTATTGTGTTGTCGGCGAATGCTGGGCTGCGTTTGGGCGACTGGTAATATTACAAGGGTTATGGAATTGGGCTGCTGATACATGGGAGCACTGTACCACACTGGCGATACCTAGGATCCAACTGTATCGACCTGATTGGAGCTCGAAAGAAAAAGTCACTCTCACGAGCCAGCTTATGTGTTGGAGACCCTGAAATGTTCACAGCGGAGAGGCATAGCGCTGTTTGAGAGCGTTCTCGCCGTGAAACGAGTGACAGAAAAATGATACCAACCTATGAGGGGAAGCAGGGCAATTTGATGTGATCTGAGACGTTGAAGGAAGTCTATCAAAGGAAGTCTGTTTTCCTGTCGTCGCGAGTACCTCAGTCTGGGCCGTTTACGGTGCCTATAAGCAGCATCTGAAAACTGTTACAGACAGATCTGCTGCCAGAGACGTTATATTAGACCACATCATCTAGCCGGATACATCTTGAGAGGCATCCTCGCAAGCCAGACTACGCCTAGATAGAAGTCACCCGAGTTCACGGTTATTAAAGGTGGCATCGTCGATACGTACAACCCAGGTGAAGACAGACGTATCCACGGTGAAAAGACGAACCTACCTGTAGAGTGGAATTCTTACAAGGAGAAGCAGACGTATCCGAGGCAGGGAGACGAACCGACCTGTAGAAGGAAATACGTACCAACAAGGTGAAGACAGACGTATCCACGGTGGGAAGACGAAGCAATTTCTGGGACCATACGTACCTGTAAGGGGAAAACGGTCATATCCACGGTGGGAAGCCACGACGCTTCTGGGGACGATATACCTACCTTAGAGTGGAGAGAGCCGCTATATCCATAGCCTCGCTTCAACGCCGGGAGAAGGACGTCGAGCAGCTATCCTTGGCTCCGCTCCTACGACATTCCATACGGGGAAGGGGCCAGAGACCAGGCCGCCCCTACGATAAAATACTGTGGGAGAAGGGCCAGCAACCAGGCCGCCCTTCACACTGCGCGGGTATATAAGTTGTACATATTTACATCTTTACTCGCGATCATCCTGTATATTTGATTGAATATTATTGCATATCATTTGACTCTATATCAGCCTTGGTTGTCTCTACACTCTCCTATTTTCTCGATCCAGAAAAGATGACAGGCCGAAGTGAATCTCTAGTTGGCAAGGACTAGTGCCGGCAGGGACCGTGGCCTTGAACCTACCATTTGACCAGACTAAGCTCAACTGCGTCTCGTTCATTGACCGGCCCGGTACCCTTTACTCAAAACTTTCATTCCTTAATTTATTAAATATTAGGGTCTCAAATTCATGCTTTATGACAAAAGGCACAATTCCATAGAAAATCTGCTTATATTGACTGGACTATTTAGGGATATAACGCTGGATTTATCAGCTGCACACAAAAGCTCCAATCGGTTTGAATGAAAAGGAAAAGACACCCATTGTTATTCCCGCTTTTTACTCGACCATAAGGACATAACAATGTCTTATTGGCATCATCGGAAACTGTTGACCAATTCCCCATTGTGGGGAAAGAATCTCATGTTCAACCTGCTTAAATTCTCTATTGATTTGACTTTGCAGACAGTCTTGGAAATCTACCATTCGTATTGAATTTAACCACTATTATCATTGTATGTATTCCGAATAACAAAACAAACATTTGCGCCATTCGTGCCTCGACATAGTGATCGTTGGCACGTAAAAACAAGCATTCACGATTCATTACCGGCCTCTTCCACCGGTACTCATTTATTGGATGGCATAACTTTCGTATTTTTCAGTACTCAGAAACAAAGAGAAAAAGGCGAGCTGTATGCCCCCACAGTAGAGGATTATGTGTGAATATAAATGGTGGACATGGGTGTATAACATAGAAGTTTCATTTTCCTTTTTCCTAGTGAGTGAGTCCAACCGAATCCTTTCGTCGGCAAAATAAGGAGAACCGTTGATATTAGAACCTTGATTTTTGGCATGAACGTGCATTGGGGGACTGTTACCAGCAAGTTCTGAGCTGACAGAATTCTGATGAAAATTATTTATAATTATTTTTAATTATTTATTGATCGCTCAGCGAGTGCACTGTCATGCCCATCGGGAACCCTTGGTTGTATGTTTCATTGTGACTTCTGAAGGTTCCCTGATACCAGGTAGCCTGTTCCATTCGAGATTCACACCATCCGAGAATGGTTATCGTTGGATGGAATCCACCAACTTCCATATATTCTGGGAGCTTACGTGATGCTACACTTATTTAACCCATGCACAACCCGGGAGGATTTCCCATCCTAGGTGACCTATAAACCTCGAAATTGACAAAAATATGTCTTAGGTCAAGTACACACTTAAATCATATCAAGCCCAACTTCGTAGATCCTGTCACGTTAGTCACACTGCCATGTCTTTTGAGTAGAAGAGTCTAAAACGATTTTGTTCCTACGAAGAAGGTTGTCATTTGCAAATTGTACGGTATTCAGTGAGCCAGTCGGTCCATTCGAATTCTTTCGCCGGCGAAATAAGGAGAACCGTTGACATTAGAACCTTGTTTTTTGGCATGAACAGGCATTAGAGGACTGTTACCAGCAAGTTCTGAGTTGACCGAATTCTGATGAAAATTTGATTAATAGTTATTTTTTTATTATTTATTGATCGCTCAGCGAGTGCACTGTCATGCCCATCGGGAACCCTTGATTGTATGTTTCATTGTGACTTTTGAAGTTTCCCTGATACCAGGAAGCCTGAATCACCGGAAATAAACTCTGCGAAAAACCGATGCGCAGTGCTAGGGGCCGTGTGGTCATATCATTCAGCGGTGGCAGCGGTATTAGATACAATTCTAGAGAGCTATGATGGTAATGCTCTGACAACTCGTATATTGGCAATTGGTGAGCTGTTTCGCTGTAACAACTCGTACACTGGCGAATGGTGAGCTGTATCGTCGTCAGATGAAAAAGACGACATTTAACACAAAAGATTAGTCTGTAAGGTCCGATGTCGACCCAGCATCAACTTCCCACAAATGCCAACATATATCAAAGACCGAAAGGTCTGTACAGGGAGCGAGCCTCGGGGACGAAACGTCCACCAACAGAATCTCATCATATACAGGTTAAAATTACAACACATATAAGGGAAGTGGGAAGAGGTGCCGACATACTGGTGTAGCCACATGACTTCACAGTATACTCTTCCGGTTAACCTCTTCTAAAGCACATACCAAGAATCTAAAGATTCGTGATATGTGTTGAATCTCAGGTACGCTTTTATTGTACCTGTTCATGTGGCAACTTGATTGATATGACCGCACGGCCCCTAGCACCGGCATAAGCGGTATTAGATACAATTCTAGAGAGCTATGATGGTAATGCTCTGACAACTCGTATATTGGTAATTGGTGAGCTGTTTCGCTGTGACAACTCGTACACTGGCGAATGGTGAGCTGTATCGTCGTCAGATGAAAATGACGACATTTAACACAAAAGACTAGTTTGTAATGTCCGATGTCGACCCAGCATCAATTTCCCACAAATGCCAACATATGGTCTGTAGAGGGGGCGGGCCTCGGGGACGAAGCGTCCACCAGCAGAATCTCGCCATATACAGGTTAAAATTACAACACATCTAAGGGAAGTGGGAAGAGGTGCCGACATAATGGCGTAGCCAGATGACTTCACAGTATAGTCTTCCGGTTAATCTCTTCTAAAGCACCTACCAAGAATCTAACGATTCGCGATATGTGTTGTATCTCAGGTACGCTTTTATTGTACCTGTTCATGTGGCAACTTGAATGATATGACCACACGGCCCCTAGCACCAGCATAAGCGGTATTAGATACAATTCTAGAGAGCTGTGATGGTAATGCCCTGACAACTCGTATATTGGTAATTGGTGAGCTGTTTCGCTGTGACAACTCGTACACTGGCGAATGGTTAGCTGTATCGACCTACGAAGTAGGGTTCGCTATGATATAAGTGTGTACCTGACCGAAGACATGTTTTTGCAAATTTTGAGGTTTATAGGTCACCTAAGTAGGTCTGCCCAAGGGGTGGGGAATCCTCACGATGGTAGTGCATAGGTTGAATAAGTGTAGCCTCATGTAAGCTCCCAGAATACATGGGAATTGGAGGATTCCATTCAATTACAACCATCCTCAGATGGTCTGAATCTCGAATGAACCAGGCAACATATATCAAAGACCGAAAGGTCTGTACAGGGAGCGGGCCTCGGGGACGAAACGTCCACCAGCAGAATCTCATCATATACAGGTTAAAATTACAACACATATAAGGGAAGTGGGAAGAGGTGCCGACATACTGGTGTAGCCACATGACTTCACAGTATACTCTTCCGGTTAACCTCTTCTAAAGCATATACCAAGAATCTAAAGATTCGTGATATGTGTTGAATCTCAGGTACGCTTTTATTGTACCTGATCATGTGGCAACTTGAATGATATGACCGCACTGCCCCTAGCACCGGCATAAGCGGTATTAGATACAATTCTAGAGAGCTATGATGGTAATGCTCTGACAACTCGTATATTGGTAATTGGTGAGCTGTTTCGCTGTGACAACTCGTACACTGGCGAATGGTGAGCTGTATCGTCGTCAGATGAAAATGACGACATTTAACACAAAAGACTAGTATGTAAGGTCCGATGTCGACCCAGCATCAACTTCCCACAAATGCCAACATATATCAAAGACCAAAAGGTCTGTACAGGGGGCGGACATCGGGGACGAAGCGTCCACCAGCAGAATCTCGCCATATACAGGTTAAAATTACAACACATCTAAGGGAAGTGGGAAGAGGTGCCGACATAATGGCGTAGCCACATGACTTCACAGTATAGTCTTCCGGTTAATCTCTTCTAAAGCACCTACCAAGAATCTAACGATTCGCGATATGTGTTGTATCTCAGGTACGCTTTTATTGTACCTGTTCATGTGGCAACTTGAATAATATGACCACACGGCCCCTAGCACCGGCATAAGCGGTATTAGATACAATTCTAGAGAGCTGTGATGGTAATGCCCTGACAACTCGTATATTGGTAATTGGTGAGCTGTTTCGCTGTGACAACTCGTACACTGGCGAATGGTTAGCTGTATCGACCTACGAAGTAGGGTTCGCTATGATATAAGTGTGTACCTGACCGAAGACATGTTTTTGCAAATTTTGAGGTTTATAGGTCACCTAAGTAGGTCTGCCCAAGGGGTCGGGAATCCTCACGATGGTAGTGCATAGGTTGAATAAGTGTAGCCTCATGTAAGCTCCCAGAATACATAGAAATTGGGGGATTCCATTCAATTACAACCATCCTCAGATGGTCTGAATCTCGAATGAACCAGGCTTCCTGGTATCAGGGAACCTACAAAAGTCACAATGAAACATACAACCAAGGGTTCCCGATGGGCATGACAGTGCACTCGCTGAGCGATCAATAAATAATAAAAAATATTTATAAATCAAATTTTCATCAGAATTCGGTCAGTTCAGAACTTGCTGGTAACAGTACCCTAATGCACGTTCATGCCAAAAATCAAGGTTCTAATGTCAACGGTTCTCCTTATTTTGCCGACGAAAGGAGTGAGTGAGTGAGTGAATAGGGTTTAACGTCGCTTTTCCCCGACGAAAGGATTCGGATGGACTGACTGACTGACTCACTTACTCACTCACTCACTCATTACCGGACAATTTGCAAATGAGAGCCTACATGTACTTCGTAGGAATATTAGGATGCTGACAGAAAAGGAGCTAACATGCAGAAAGACAAACAGATCTTTTCCTGGACTGATGCGCCTACGTCATCCGTCTTTGTGCTGATGGGTGGGGGATTTTTCTGGCGAGTCTGTGTTCTGTTCATGAATGTGCGGTGATCGGGTCCTGAAGAACAAGAAATACCGACCATTTCGATGCTTACGTGGAACTTCATGCCATATCAAAATTAGTTAACTGATGATTTTCTCTGTTCTCGCGCACTTATCAAATGTCATCTTGTCTAAGTGCGTTTTTTAGGACATAGGGCCTATTGCTAAATTTCGTTATTTGCATATATGATTGAATAGATTTTCGCTTTAGATTTTCGTAATTGTTGATTGAATATCATTTTTCTGAAATGGTAATTAAAATTCAGGAGGCTGATAAATCAGTCTCAAATGACCATAGTCCCGTCGCGAGCGGGGGTACAGGATTTGCAGAAGAGTTTACGGTCGATATATTCTTATACGAGGGTGAAAAATCAATTTAGAAACTGTGGCGACAATAAAATTTCGCCCACTTGATATTTATTTATGGGGAATCCCAGATATAGCTGCCGTAAGTAGATCTAAAATGGATGTCGTTGGATAATAGTTACAAAACGGAATAGGCCCATTCTTGCTTGTCATCTGCGGCCGATCGGGAACGCACCAGTAAACACTTTATTGCTTTAATGCAGATCTGTGTTGGTTTTGCGGTAGAGGTCATTTGAGGAGGATTTGAGGAGGAGAGGTCAAGTGTACTATAGTTCCGGCAGAATGACCAAAAGCTACCTCCAACACAGGAGAGTTCCAATTGTTGGATGGAATGTATTCAGAATGTATTCATCCGCGGTGATGCGGTCTGGCAGCGGTTTTGGCGATGATTCGGTCTCGGGAAAAAGCTTCCGCGGAGAAAAAGTAGTCCATAGATAAAATGGTCCGATGGGGTCGAGTGAGGTATCAAAGTGAAGCATTCGTGAAGGGGCATCTGATGGGCTGGGTGTGGGGTTGAAATATCGGCATTCTGCGCATGCGTGGTGGCCAAAGTGTATGAAAATAGCCGTTTTGGAGCTAGGGGAGTCCCTAATGGTCCGATGGGGTCGAGTGAGGTATCAAAGTGAAGCATTCGTGAAGGGGCATCTGATGGACTGGGTGTGGGGTTGAATTAGGGTCATTATGCGCATGCGCGGTGGCCCAAGGGTATGAAAATAGACGTGTTGGAGCTAGGGGAGCCCCTAATGGTCCAATGGGGTCGAGTGAGGTATCAAAGTGAAGCATTCGTGAAGGGGCATCTGATGGGCTGGGTGCGGGGTTGAAATATCGGCATTCTGCGCATGCGCGGTGGTCAAAGGGTATGGAAATAGACGTTTTGGAGCTAGGGGAGCCCCTAGTGGACCAATGGGGTCGAGTGAGGTATCAAAGTGAAGCATTCGTGAAGGGGCATCTGATGGGTTGGGTGTGCGGTAGGAATATCATTCTGCGCATGCGCAGACGCAATGCGGAGCTCTCGTCCAATCAGAAGCGAGTATTTCAAATCCGTCACAGAGCTCTCGCCCAATCAGAAGCGAGTATTTTGACCCGGTGCATTATGGGACATATCCAAGATGGCGGCACGTATGTTCAAGATGGCGGCACATTCGGTGTCGAAAACTGGCCATTTCGTCGGAATATGGTCACCTAGTGTCGAAAACTGGACCCTGTATGGGTCCCGCTAGACGTTTTGGAGCTAGGGAAGCCACTAATGGGTCGATGGAGTTGTATGAGGTATCAAAGTGAAGCATTCGTGAAGGGGCATCTGATGGGCTGGGTGTGGGGTTGAAATAGCGGCATTCTGCGCATGCGCGGTGGCCCAAGGGTATGAAAATAGACGTTTTGGAACTAGGGGAGCCACTAATAGTCCAATGGGGTCGAGTGAGGTATCAAAGTGAAGCATTCGTGAAGGGGCGTCTGATGGGCTGGGTGTGGGGTTGAAATAGCGGCATTCTGCGCATGCGCAGTCTGGCCGTAGTATAGAAATAGACTTGTTGGGGTGTAGGTGGGCCCCTAATGTCCTATGGAGTTATATGAGATATCAAAGTGAAGCCTATGTGAAGGGGCATCCAGTCATGGGTGGGTGCATGTAAAAATTTTCCTGAAAAAAACAAACGGAACACAGACTTTATCGAAAAATCCGGGAAAATGCCTATATGGGGTATGGGGGTATGTAGGTCGCCGGGCTTAACGGGGCTTGCCTATCAATAGAGTTATCTCCCCCTAGTTCCAGGGTGGGTGTATGTAAAATTTTTCCTGAAAAAATAAGGAACACGGACTTTATTCTAAATTACGTGAAAATGCCTATATGGGGTATGGGGGGTATAGGACCATCCTGGGAAACCTACTTCTCGACATTTACGGTATAGGTTGTGGGGTCTCGTTTTCTTAGTCTCGTCAAAACAAACATGATAGGAAGTGTCCCGGAGCGAATCGGTGAAATTTTAAGAAAAGTACGATATAGCCCCATATAGTCCCATACTGGGGGTATAGGACCAATGTTCGTCCCCCTGGGAAACCTACTTCTAGACATTTGCGGTATAGGTTGTGGGGTCTCGTTTTCTTAGTCTCGCCAAGACAAACATGATAGGAAGTGTCCCGGAGCGAATCGGTGAAATTTTTGAAAAAGTACCATACAGCCCATATAGACCCATATAGTCCCATACTGGGGGTATAGGATCAATGTTTGTCCCCCTGAGAAACCTACTTCTATACATTTGCGGTGTGGTTGTTTGGATTTGTTTTTCACGTCTCGTCATTTAGAACACGATAGGGAGTGCCCCGGAGCAAAACGGTGAAATTTTTGAAAAAAGTCACCGAGGCCTGGGTAGGGTATGGGTGTATAGGGTCATACGGGGTAGACATGTTGGAGTCTAGGTGAGTCCCTAATGGTCCAATGGGGTCGAGTGAGGTCTTATTTTGAAGCTCTCGTGGAGGAGCACTTGACTACACTAATGGTTCGTCCGGGTTCAATAGTCTGCGCATGCAGGCATTTTGGGGGGTATGTTTGTGTGTGTTTGGGTTAGAGATGGGCTATTCACGGTTCGAATGGGACGTGTGATGTATCCATGTGAAGCCTATGTGAGGGAGCCTGTGATGGCGTGGGTGTGGGGTTGAAATATCGTCATTCTGCGCATGCGCAGCCTGGCCGTAGTATGGAAATAGACGTTTTTGGGGTCTAGCCGAGCCCCTCATGGGCCTATTGGGTCGAGTGAGGTATCCATGTGAAGGCTAGATGTGGGGGCTAGACTAATTATATATTCTGTATTATACAATCGGATAGCGGTTGTCGTGAATAACAAGTTCAGCAATGTTTATATAGTTTATTATCCCCAATGTTACATCATACCCAGGCTGGGGGAGCCGCCCTGGGTATGTTCAGTATGTTCACAGCAAAACAAATTGAAATATCAAACACCATGTTTTATTATTTAACGCACCGTCACATTAGGTACAAGTGTTTACTGAGCTCAAGTCAACGATCAGCATGTAGACATAGAGAGTATGTGCAGCATCTTATGGTATTCATCAGTGCGCGGGTGACGCATTCAACCGATGGCGGTGGTCGGTCAGCTTGATAAGGAAAAACGTGACATTGGTTACCCTCTCTACCATCCATTGTATGTTGGGGCGTTGACAATGTGCCCATCTCAAGGGTTCCACGGTGTCCAGTATCTCCAGCATCGTCTCTAGTGACCTCCGGTTAATGATGGTGAACGGCTGGTCAGACACATAGCTATTATTGCCGGGATAATAATACCGTAACTGGCCCGTCTTTTTGTGACGTAAGATGTACCCGAAAGCGACATTCAATTTGAAGGCCGTAGTTTGATCTTTGAAGATGGCTTCCACGTAGCTGCGTAGACGGGTGCGGTTGGTCAGTGGAAAATTGTAAATATCTTGAATAGGGCCATGAGGGTGGAAACAGTGCCGTGTCATGGACCAATGGCGCCGATCCATGTCATTCACTGGATGGTTGTCCTGTAAGAGATCGCTCAGAAAATGTTCGATGTTGTCAGGCGTATGACTCGAAACCGTAACGCTGGGGTCCGGCTGGATATCCAGGCTCTTCTGAACTGTGGGTATAGGCGGGCTCTCCTTCATCGCATCACCATTGGCGTTCGTCTCCCCGGGCTTATCTTCACTGGGTCTGACCTTCCGCGGCTCCTCTTCAGTAGGAAGTTGTCGCTCATGCCATGGTACCGGGGCATGAATCAAACGCTGATGCCGTCTTAACTGACTGCGTCGTTTGAAGAGTTGACCACAATCCTCGCATGGACGCTTGCGTCGCCCATGAATTGAACGTTCGTGGCGCAGTAACTGATCCTCCAGATTAAATGCCCCTGCGCAGGTTATACAAGTATACCGTGCATCGTTGTGGGTGGAGGCCTCGTGGCGTCGTAAATTATCTAGACGAGTAAACTGCCTCTGACAAGTTGTGCAAGTGAACATCTTGGTGAAATCGCCCAGAAAATGTTCGATGTTGTCAGGCGTATGACTCTGTACCGGGGCATGAATCAAACGTTGGTGTCGCAGCAACTGACTGCGTCGTTTGAAGAGTTGACCACAATCCTCGCATGGACGCTTGGGTGGCCCATGAATTGAACGTTCGTGGCGCAGTAAATCATCCTCCCGATTAAATGACCGTGCGCAGGTTATACAAGTATACCGTGCAACGTTGTGGGTGGAGGCCTCGTGGCGTCGTAAATTATCTAGACGAGTAAACTGCTTCTGGCAAGTTGTGCAAGTGAACATCTTGGTGGTTGACAGAGTGTCTGATAAAACGGCAAGGCCGCTTCCCTTTTATAGCACGCTAGCTGGTGATCTATTTTTAGCACACTCAGTTCAACTGCCTACCGGATGTAGGCGCACACGTCAGCGACAAGATCCCGGATGTACAAGAACCCGAATGTACCCGGGTGTAAAAGTCCCCGGATGTAAAAGTGTCCGGATGTTCAATTCACTTCGCCCACTGGAAAATTTCCATACACCTTCTTGGCAGGTCAGGCATAGCTGGCGATGGTAGCGGAGATCTCCGGGCTCTCCCCTGGTTGAGCTATAACCCACACTGAAGAAATCATCTATCATTTCCATAGTTATGGGCGGGTATGTTTTGGTAACTCGTTTGGGGAGTCGAGCGGGAACCGACACCTTTTCGTCAATCTTCAACGATTGCTCGTCTGCCTTGGAATTGGCTGGCTTTTCCATTTGATTGGGTCTGGTTGGTGTAGAGATGGACCATCCTTGGTCCGAATGCGTCATGGGGGTGTCATGTTGTAGCTCTCGGGGTATAGACCCCGATTTGAGGGATATCCACAGCATCTGTGACGTCATTGGTGACGTCATCAGTACCAGTAGTAGCGAAAGTGGGCATTTTTTAGCAGTGTAGGATGTTACTTGGTGTAGAGATGGACCATCCGCGGTGCAAATGCGGCGTGTGAGGTGTCATCTTGTAGCAACGCCCACCAACGCCATTCTTAATGCTTCAACGCCCTGGTGAAATAGCTCAGAAGCTCTGATATTCCATGGAATTGTTACTAATTCTTCGAAATGCAGTGACGCCCGTCGTTATACCTTAACATTCTAACATAACGCCATGATATAGACCGGAGAGAGAACAACAACAGCAACAACAACAAGGATGACACATGAGAGAACAACAACAACAAGAAATTTTTTTCATATAGTTTATTCTCCCCAATGTTACATCATACCCACGCTGGGGGAGCCGCGTTGGGTATATTTACAATTCAAGAAGATTCTTGTCCAATCAGAGGCCACCATTTGCATCTGTCATATTCGTTCCTGTCCATTAGATGTATTCTCGGCTACTCTTGTCCAATCAGAAGTCACCATTTCAGAAAGTTCCATCTTCGGCCATGTTCGCTCTGAACCGTTTTGTTCTAATTGTCATCGGGCAGGCCAGGATACCGTTGAGGAAACATATCCTCAGATAGTTGTTTGCGCATTCTGAGTATCTATCAGTGCATGGGTGAATACTTTCATCCGATGGGGGTGGTGGGTCAATTTAACCACGAAGAACGTAACATTGGTGACCCTCTCCACTATCCACTCGGTGTTGGGACGCTGTTCATAGGCCCATTCCAAGGGATCCACAGTGTCCAGTTGGGCCAGCATCGTCTCTAGCGACGCCCGATTGGTGATTGTGAAAGGATGGTCGTACACTGGGCTGATGGCACTGGAATAGAAATAGCGCAATTCACCCATCATCTTATGACATAAGATGTACCCAAATGCTACATTTAATGTGAAGGACGAAGGTTGGTCATTGAAGATGGCTTCCACGTAGCTGCGTAGACAGGCGAGGTCGGTCAGTCGGAAATTGTACAAGTCCAATATAGGGCGATGACGGTGGAAACAGTGTCGGATCATGGACCAATGGCGTCGATACATCTCACTCACCGGATGATCTTCGGGTAAGAGATCGCTGGGAACATCCACCGCATCTTCCAGAAAATGTTCGTTGTTGTCAGGCGTATGACTGGAAACAGTAATGCTAGGGACCGGCTGGATATCTAGGCTCTTCTGAGCTCTGGGTATAGGCGGGCTCTCCGTGATCGCATCACCAGTGGCATTCTTCTCCCCGGGTTCATCTTCAGTGGATCTGTCCCTCCTGGGTGCCTCTTTAGTGGAAAGTTGTGGTGACGGACCATGAATCAAACGCTCATGCCGTTTTAACTGACTGGGTCGTCTGAAGAGTTGACCACATTCTTCGCATGGACGCTTGGGTGGCCCATGAATTGAACGTTCATGGCGCTGTAAATGATCTGGGCGCTGAAACGACAGTGTACATATCGTACAGCTATACCGGGCGGTTCCATCGTGCTTGGTAGCCTCATGGCGGCGCAAGTCGTGCCGGCGAGTGAATGATTTCGAGCACGTAGTACAAGTGAACATCTTGGTGGTTGACAGAGTGTCCGATGAAACGGCCAGGCCGTTTCCTTTTTATAGCAAGCTAGCTGTTGATCTATTTTTAGCACAATCAGTTCAACTTGGACGTCAGCGACAAGAACCCGGATGTAGGCGTGTGTGTATGTGTGTGCTTGCGAGTGTGTTTCTTGGATCGGAGCTAAAAATAGATCAACAGCTAGCTTGCTATAAAAAGGAAACGGCCTGGCCGTTTCATCAGACACTCTGTCAACCACCAAGATGTTCACTTGTACTACGTGCTCGAAATCATTCACTCGCCGGCACGACTTGCGCCGCCATGAGGCTACCAAGCACGATGGAACCGCCCGGTATAGCTGTACGATATGTAGGCCTACACTGTCGTTTTAGCGCCCAGATCATTTACAGCGCCATGAACGTTCAATTCATGGGCCACCCAAGCGTCCATGCGAAGAATGCGGTCAACTCTTCAGACGACCCAGTCAGTTAAAACGGCATGAGCGTTTGATTCATGGTCCGTCACCACGGCATGAGGGACAACTTTCCACTAAAGAGGCACCCAGGAGGGACAGATCCACTGAAGATGAACCCGGGGAGAAGAATGCCACTGGTGATGCGATCACGGAGAGCCTGCCTATACCCACAGCTCAGAAGAGCCTAGATATCCAGCCGGTCCCTAGCATTACTGTTTCCAGTCATACGCCTGACAACAACGAACATTTTCTGGAAGATGCGGTGGATGTTCCCAGCGATCTCTTACCCGAAGATCATCCAGTGAGTGAGATGTATCGACGCCATTGGTCCATGATCCGACACTGCTTCCACCGTCATCGCCCTATATTGGACTTGTACAATTTCCGACTGACCGACCTCGCCCGTCTACGCAGCTACGTGGAAGCCATCTTCAATGACCAACCTACGTCCTTCACATTACATGTAGCATTTGTGTACATCTTATGCCATAAGATGACGCGTGAATTGTGCTATTTCTATTCCAGTGCCATCAACCCAGTGTACGACCATCCTTTCACAATCACCAATCGGGCGTCGCTAGAGACGATGCTGGCCCAACTGGACACTGTGGATCCCTTGGAATGGGCCTATGAACAGCGTCCCAACACCAAGTGGATAGTGGAGAGGGTCACCAATGTTACGTTCTTCGTGGTTAAACTGACCCACCACCCCCATCGGATGAAAGTATTCACCCATGCACTGATAGATACTCAGAATGCGCAAACAACTATCTGAGGATATGTTTCCTCAACGGTATCCTGGCCTGCCCGATGACGATTAGAACAAAACGGTTCAGAGCGAACATGGCCGAAGATGGAACTTTCTGAAATGGTGACTTCTGATTGGACAAGAGTAGCCGAGAATACATCTAACGGACAGGAACGAATATGACAGATGCAAATGGTGGCTTCTGATTGGACAAGAATCTTCTTGAATTGTAAATATACCCAACGCGACTCCCCCAGCGAGGGTATGATGTAACATTGGGGAGAATAAACTATATGAAAAAAAAATTCTTGTTGTTGTTGTTCTCTCATGTGTCATCCTTGTTGTTGTTGCTGTTGTTGTTCTCTCTCCGGTCTATATCATGGCGTTATGTTAGAGTGTTAAGGTGTAACGACGGGCGTCACTGCATTTCGAAGAATTAGTGACAATTCCATGGAATATCAGAGCTTCTGAGCTATTTCACCAGGGAGTTGAAGCATTAAGAATGGTGTTGATGGGCGTTGCTACAAGATGACACCTCACACGGTCCATTTGGACCGCGGATGGTCCATCCCTACACCAAATAACATCCTTCACTGCTAAAAAATGGCCACTTTCGCTGCTACTCGTACTGATGACGTCACCAATGACGTCACAGATGCTGTAAATATCTCTCAAATTTGGGTCTATACTCCGAGAGCTACAACATGACACCTCCCATGACGCATTCGCAACGCGGATGGTCCATCTCTACACCAACCAGACCCAAGCAAATGGAAAAGCCAGCCAATTCCAAGGCAGACGAGCAATCGTTGAAGATTGACGAAAAGGTGTCGGTTCCAGCTCGACTCCCCAAACGAGTTACCAAAACATACCCGCCCATAACTATGGAAATGATAGATGATTTCTTCAGTGTGGGCTATAGCTCAACCAGGGGAGAGCCCGGAGATCTCCGCTACCATCGCCAGCTATGCCTGACCTGCCTTGAAGGTGTATCCTTGGCCGGATGTGATCTTTGCATGAGGAGACAGGAAATTTTTCAGTGGGCGAAGTGAATTGAACATCCGGGCACTTTTACATCCGGGGACTTTTACATCCGGGTACATTCGGGTTCTTGTACATCCGGGATCGTGTCGCTGACGTGTGCGCCTACATTCGGTAGGCAGTTGAACTGAGTGTGCTAAAAATAGATCACCAGCTAGCGTGCTATAAAAGGGAAGCGGCCTTGCCGTTTCATCAGACACTCTGTCAACCACCAAGATGTTCACTTGCACAACTTGCCAGAAGCAGTTTACTCGTCTAGATAATTTACGACGCCACGAGACCTCCACCCACAACGATGCACGGTATACTTGTATAACCTGCGCACGGTCATTTAATCGGGAGGATGATTTACAGCGCCACGAACGTTCAATTCATGGGCCACCCAAGCGTCCATGCGAAGATTGTGGTCAACTCTTCAAACGACGCAGTCAGTTGCTGCGACACCAACGGTTGATTCATGCCCCGGTACAGAGTCATACGCCTGACAACATCGAACATTTTCTGGGCGATTCCACCAAGATGTTCACTTGCACAACTTGTCAGAGGCAGCTTACTCGTCTAGATAATTTACGACGCCACGAGGCCTCCACCCACAACGATGCACGGTATACTTGTATAACCTGCGCAGGGTCATTTAATCGGGAGGATCAGTTACTGCGCCACGAACGTTCAATTCATGGGCGACGCAAGCGTCCATGCGAGGATTGTGGTCAACTCTTCAAACGACGCAGTCAGTTAAGACGGCATCAGCGTTTGATTCATGGTCCGTCTCTACGGTTTGAGCGACAACTTCCTACTGAAGAGGAGCCGCGGAAGGTCAGACCCAGTGAAGATAAGCCCGGGGAGACGAACGCCAATGGTGATGCGATGAAGGAGAGCCCGCCTATACCCACAGTTCAGAAGAGCCTGGATATCCAGCCGGACCCCAGCGTTACGGTTTCGAGTCATACGCCTGACAACATCGAACATTTTCTGGGCGATCTCTTACAGGACAACCATCCAGTGAATGACATGGATCGGCGCCATTGGTCCATGACACGGCACTGTTTCCACCCTCATGGCCCTATTCAAGATATTTACAATTTTCCACTGACCAACCGCACCCGTCTACGCAGCTACGTGGAAGCCATCTTCAAAGATCAAACTACGGCCTTCAAATTGAATGTCGCTTTCGGGTACATCTTACGTCACAAAAAGACGGGCCAGTTACGGTATTATTATCCCGGCAATAATATCTATGTGTCTGACCAGCCGTTCACCATCATTAACCGGTGGCCACTAGAGACGATGCTGGAGATACTGGACACCGTGGAACCCTTGAGATGGGCACATCGTCAACGCCCCAACATACAATGGGTGGTAGAGAGGGTAACCAATGTCACGTTTTTCCTTACCAAGCTGACCGACCACCGCCATCGGTTGAATGCGTCACCCGCGCACTGATGAATACCATAAGATGCCGCACATACTCTCTATGTCTACATGCTGATCGTTGACTTGAGCTCAGTAAACACTTGTACCTAATGTGACGGTGCGTTAAATAATAAAGCATGGTGTTTGATATTTCAATTTGTTTTGCTGTGAACATACTGAACATACCCAGGGCGGCTCCCCCAGCCTGGGTATGATGTAACATTGGGGATAATAAACTATATAAACATTGCTGAACTTGTTGTTATTCACGACAACCGCTATCCGATTGTATAATACAGAATATATAATTAGTCTAGCCCCCACATCTAGCCTTCACATGGATACCTCACTCGACCCAATAGGCCCATGAGGGGCTCGGCTAGACCCCAAAAACGTCTATTTCCATACTACGGCCAGGTTGCGCATGCGCAGAATGACGATATTTCAACCCCACACCCACGCCATCAGAGGCTTCATCACATAGGCTTCAAATGGATACATCACACGACCCATTCGAACCGTAAATAGCCCATCTCTAACCCAAACACACACCCACATACCCCCCAAAATGCCTGCTTTCTATACTACGGGCCAGTCTGCGCATGCGCAGACTATTGAACCCGGACGAACCATTAGTGTAGTCAAGTGCTCCTCCACGAGAGCTTCAAAATAAGACCTCACTCGACCCCATTGGACTATTAGGGACTCACCTAGACTCCAACATGTCCACCCCGTATGACCCTATACACCCATAGCCATGCAGTATAGGCCTATTGGCCTACCCAGGCCTCGGTGACTTTTTTCAAAAATTTCACCGTTTTGCTCCGGGACACTTCCTATCGTGTTCTAAATGACGAGACGTGAAAAACAAATCCAAACAACCATACCGCAAATGTATAGAAGTAGGTTTCCCTGGGGGACAAACATTGATCCTATACCCCCAGTATGGGACTATATGGGTCTATATGGGCTGTATGGTACTTTTTCAAAAATTTCACCGATTCGCTCCGGGACGCTTCCTATCATGTTTGTCTTGACGAGGCTAAGAAAACGAGACCCCACAACCTATACCTCAAATGTCTAGAAGTAGGTTTCCCAGGGGGACGAACATTGGTCCTATACCCCCAGTATGGGACTATATGGGGCTATATCGTACTTTTTCAAAAATTTCACCGATTCGCTCCGGGACACTTCCTATCATGTTTGTTTTGACGAGACTAAGAAAACGAGATCCCACAACCTATACCGTAAATGTCGCGAAGTAGGTTTCCCAGGATGGTCCTATACCCCCCATACCCCATATAGGCATTTTCACGTAATTTAGAATAAAGTCCGTGTTCCGTATTTTTTCAGGAAAATTTTTACATACACCCACCCTGGAACTAGGGGGAGATAACTCTATTGATAGGCATGCCCCGTTAAGCCCGGCGACCTACATACCCCCCATACCCCATATAGGCATTTTTCCGGATTTTTCGATAAAGTCCGTGTTCCGTTTTTTTTTTCTTTTTCAGGAAAAATTTTACATGCACCCACCCATGACTGGATGCCCCTTCACATAGGCTTCACTTTGATGTCTCATACAACTCCATCGGCCCATTAGGGGCCCACCTACACCCCAACACGTCTATTTCTATACTACGGCCAGACTGCGCATGCGCAGAATGCCGCTATTTCAACCCCACACCCATCCCATCAGATGCCACTTCACGAATGCTTCACTTTGATACCTCACTCGACCCCATTGGACCATTAGTGGCTCCCCTAGCTACAAAACGTATATTTTCATGCCGCTATTTCAACCCCACACCCAGCCCATCAGATGCCCCTTCACGAATGCTTCACTTTGATATCTCATACAACTCCATCGACCCATTAGTGGCTTCCCTAGCTCCAAAACGTCTAGCGGGAACCATACAGGGTCCAGTTTTCGACACTAGGTGACCACATTCCGACGAAATGGCCAGTTTTCGACACCGGATGTGCCGCCATCTTGAACATACGTGCCGCCATCTTGGATATGTCCCATAATGCACCGGGTCAAAATACTCGCTTCTGATTGGGCGAGAGCTCTGTGACGGATTTGAAATACTCGCTTGTGATTGGACGAGAGCTCCGCATTGCATCTGCGCATGCGCAGAATGATATTCCTACAGCACACCCAACCCATCAGATGCCCCTTCACGAATGCTTCACTTTGATACCTCACTCGACCCCATTGGTCCACTAGGGGCTCCCCTAACTCCAAAACGTCTATTTCCATACACTTTGACCACCGAGCATGCGCGGAATGCCGATATTTCAACCCCGCACCCAGCCCATCAGATGCCCCTTCACGAATGCTTCACTTTGATATCTCACTCGACCCCATTGGACCATTAGTGGCTCCCCTAGCTCCAACACGTCTATTTTCATACCCTTGGGCCACCGCGCATGCGCAGAATGCCGATATTTCAACCCCACACCCAGCCCATTAGATGCCCCTTCACGAATGCTTCACTTTGATACCTCATATGACCCCATTGGACCATTAGGGGCTCCCCTACATCCCAAAACGTCTATTTCCATTTTCTTTGGCCACCGCGCATGCGCAGAATGCCGATATTTCAACCCCACACCCAGCCCATCAGATGCCCCTTCACGAATGCTTCACTTTGATACCTCACTCGAACCCATTGGACCATTAGTGGCTCCCCTAGCTCCAAAACGTCTATTTTCATACCCTTTGGCCACCGCGCATGCGCAGAATGCCGATATTTCAACCCCACACCCAGCCCATCAGATGCCCCTTTAGTGAGGTAGCTTAGGGCCATATTTTGGAAAGATCGTGACACGCTGGACCAAAGCACCAAAGCACACACATCACTTGAGACACATAGAACAATATCAGAAGGGGTGCCCGTTGCTCTGGGCTCTGTGATGCCCTCTGGTCCCCAAAAGGGCATATGAGGGGCAATATTGCTATTCAAAGAATAGTTAGCCTCCCAACAGCTTCGTTATTTTTATTATCCTTAAGGCTGGGAAGCTGAAACTTGCCACACTGTATCACTGGTTCAAGCCCTACCAGAAAATGTAACAAAATCCAAGATGGCCGCCACGACGACAACATTTTCCAAAAATAAGCCATTTTCCTGACGATTTTTCGGTCATATTTTTCGATTTTTTTTATTTATACAATTCCTCCGCAAAAACTGCGTTATAAATTAGTAAATATTATTGTGATGTGAAATAAAATAGTTTTTGTCCACTTTTCATCGCGAAAAAGCAGAAATTTTGAAGAAATATGACAAAAACATCAATTTTCTGGTACCCCACGTGGCCGCCATCTTGAATTTACCCATGATCCTCTGCTCGGGGGGTCATGTATATAGGCTCAAAATGACCCCAATATGATAAACGATAAAGTCCTGGAGTTTCAGTTCTCCATTTGTTGTCGTTCCGGAGATAGCGCAGAATATTTGGCGGGGGGCCTAGGCCAGGTAGGGTTAATTTTGAAGGAATACGAGGAAAACAGAACTTTCCAGTTACACCCTAATATCATCCATTTTCAATTTACTCATGATGCTCTGCTCCGAGTATTATGCTGCAGGCTTAAAATAACTTCAATATCATAAGCTATAACTGCGCTAAGTTACAGCTCTCAACGTTTATTCATTTTGGATCACCAGGGAAAAATTCTCTTAGAAGGAAGTGGGGTGGCTGAAACCACCTAAACCAATTAAGTTTACATAATCGCCTGTGTAAAACTTGAACTGTGATTCAGCTTTCCGTCTCGTAAAATGGGGGGAAAAGCTGGACATACTCAAGGCTGGCCAGGTTAGTTTTTCTGGGTTATTCTTGCATTTACCAGGTTTAACCCATGTTGAAGCGTTTACTCCATCAGACGTCCTCAACGCTCACCCATTAACATTTGATGCGTTATTTGTTTGAGCTGATCTGTCATCACAGCACCCGAGCTAGTGTATCTAATTCCGCTTAAGCCGGTGCTAGGGGCCGTGTGGATATTTCTTAATCTCCACATGAACCGCTACAATAAATGCGCGGCTGAGATACTAAGGCTACATCCGAGAATCCACCGTATTCTTGGGACTGCATGTTTGGTGCTGAGGGAAGCTTTCCTGTTGATATGAGTTATATGGTTGGTTTTTAGTTGCCAGACGTCGTCAATTTCTCCCACCTGTTGCTTATCGCTCCAATTTCAATCTTTCTACTTTCAAGTTTCAGAGATGAATAGCTGATTTTTTTCTGGAAGGCCGTGAAATTACGTCGGGGTAAATTCAGATTTGACGAAACGGTGGTGTACCTCGAAAATTTTGTTTTTGGAGTATTTTCCTCAAAATTGGTGTATTATTCTACGTAAAACTACCCAATAATATCTTAAATCACATCAGATGACTAATTACTAATTCGCAAGGTAATTTAGGCAAAGAAAATTGCACAAGTAAAAGTTTGAAAAATCGATTCTAAAAATCAGAAAAATGGCTTATTTTTATAAAATGACGTCACCGTGACATCATCAAAGAGACCATCTTGAATTTTGTTATATTTTCTGGTAGCACTTGAACCCTAGATATAGTG
This sequence comes from Hanleya hanleyi, assembly GCA_036873755.1. Classification (NCBI taxonomy): domain Eukaryota; kingdom Metazoa; phylum Mollusca; class Polyplacophora; order Lepidopleurida; family Hanleyidae; genus Hanleya; species Hanleya hanleyi. The sequence continues at coordinate 65,857 of JAVTVY010018216.1, forward strand.
TGGCAAGTTGTAGCTTCCTAGCCTCAGGGATAATAAAAAAAATGAAGATATTGGTAAGCTATCTATTTTTTAATTGGTAATATTTCCCCTTAACCCTACCTGGCCTGGAGGGGGGGGACATTAGGCCTCCCCATCAAACTTTCTGCGCTATCTCCGGAACGACAAAAAACAGAGAGCCGAAACCTCGTGACTTTATAGTTTATCATATTGTGGTCATTTTGAGCCAATTTGCATAACCCCCCGAGCAGGGGATCATGGGTAAATTCAAGATGGCGGCCACGTGGGGTACCAGAAAATTGATGTTTTTGTCATATTCCTTCAAAATTTCTGCTTTTCCGCGATGAAAAATGGGCGAAAACTATTTTATTTCACATCACATTAATATTTACTAATTTATCATGCAGTTTTTGCGGAGAAATTGCATAAATAAAAAATTCGGAATATTTGACCGGAAAATCAACAAAAAAATGCGATTTTTGAAAAATGACGTCATCAGAGCGGCCATCTTGGATTTTTTTTTTTACATTTGCTGGTAGAGCTTGACCCAGGGCTATATTGTGGTAAGTTTCAGCCTCCTACATGTAACTCAAGGAGTAAGAGAATGGCCTCCAGGCCACGACAGATCCCAAAAAGCCCAGGCCAGATAGGGTTAAATGCCCTTTTGGGGGCCAGAGGGCGTCACATGATCCAAAGTGATGGGCACCCCTTCTGATATTGTTTTGTATGCCTCAGGTGATGGATGTGCCAAGTTTGGTGCTTTGGTCCAGCGTGTCACGATCTTTTTGCTAAGCCACCTCACTACTTCACGAATGCTTCACTTTGATACCTCACTCGACCCCATCGGACCATTTTATCTAGGGACTACTTTTTCTCCGCGGAAGCTTTTTCCCGAGACCGAATCACCGCCAAAACCGCTGCCAGACCGCATCACCGCGGATGAATACATTCTGAATACATTCCATCCAACAATTGGAACTCTCCTGTGTTGGAGGTAGCTTTTGGTCATTCTGCCGGAACTATAGTACACTTGACCTCTCCTCCTCAAATCCTCCTCAAATGACCTCTACATCCGGGTGAAAGGGGACTCAGTTTATGCTTTCCCTACTACTTGCGGTGCAAGCGGTGAGTCCGGGGTAGTAAGTGTCGAAAGGTTCCTGGAAACCTATGCACTAACCTGTTTTAGTTCTTCGTCAACATTTTCGATAGCAATAATCACTACATTCCAGCAATGAAGTTTGCTCATCACGTGGTTAATGTAGATGATATCTTGATTGGATATCTGGACCGTCAGGCTCAGTCCCGTCACCAGAGCATTGACGAATTCCACGCTATCTTTGAGATATCTTTGTGTTCTATGCGAAATATTCAAGTGTGGGGGGATGTGATTTCTTGACAGATATTCCGTTATATTTTCCCATCGCTATTTTACTTGTAAGTTACGTATGTATTGTGTTATTCACGTTATAGACCCGTTACTCATCTTTTGTGCGTCTATCTTTTGTTCTCAAATATTGAAATTGAAGTGCAATTCAACCTGTTAAATGGAAGAATACGGGATTTGATAGCAATGTAATTTGCTACCGAACACAAAGCCGCTTTGTATGCGCAAGATATAGATCAATCCTTAAATCTTAGTTTGGTGATTGTCAGATTGGATGGCTTCCGTGGGAAACCATACGTCCCGCCCGTATTAAATGGATTGTCTCAAATTATAATCCTTGACCCATTGTCTGTAACATGTGCGTTCGACAGGTTGTATACAGTACACCCTCTTGAAAGCCATTAGCATGAAATCTAACATCCCGTTCTTTCGATTTATGACGTGTGTGATTTGAAACAAAAAGATGAATCACACGGCAGAATTGTATTTTCTTGTATTTTCGATACGATGAATCCGAGATTAATATTACATTTAATCTTGACTAAACTTACACTCGTCGCAACTTCTCTCTCAGCCATCCTTCCGTCGTCATTATTTTTTCATAATTGCAACTTATGGCACCAGAACAAGTGTGAAGCATCAGCTATTGCTAGTGTATTATCTATTATTGTGACATGCTGAACATATCTCGTCGCGGGATATTGCAAGTGTTAAGTTACAGTGTCTTACTTCACGTAAGTATTTTAAATTAGTACAATGTTTAAATTATTGTTTTAATACTAATATATATCCTCTAAATCAAATCTGATTTTTGTTATTGGCCATCAACGGGCCAATAGGCACCACTGTATTCTGTGAGAAAGTATTGACGCCAACATAGTAAACCACAGATAACCAGTCACAAGTTTAAATCAAAGTACTTAAAGTACTGATGTCGGGTTTATTGGCATCAGAGGGGTTTATTAGTCCCATATTTGTGATCATTTAAGGGAGGAAAGGTGGTGTTCGCTTCACATAAGGAATCTTCCTCAAGCTGTTCGGTTTGTAGGGCCAAACTTTCACTTTTATCAAAATGATATGAAATGGACCATTTTGTACAGCCTATACATGCTGAATTACAAGACACGAAATAATGAAGGGCTGCAGATGCACGAAAACGGATTTATGGCGCATCATAGGTTCATTGGCTTATTTTCATATTTTTATGCACTTTTCGGTGCAGATTTTCTTTTTGTTACAAAAATAGGACACCTTTATCCAAAACCAATTTGAGCAACAAATAATTCTGAAATATTCAGTCTAAATAAGCTGTGTGTATCAAAAATGCATTGAAGACGATTCCCTATATCTAAAGCTAACACCACCTTTGTGATCTTACAACAAAAGTTCCACGGATCGGTTGTCGATAGACCATGAAGAATGGCGTGACCGCAATATAGAATGTTTTTGTGGATACATCTCTATATAGGATGTGTATGCACATTTTTATCTAGAGCATAAAACTTCGACTTTTGTAAAATGTGGATACGCATCCTATATAAGAGATGTATCCACATTGTATCCACATTTATATAATTTCCATACTTATTTAATCTGTGAGAAAATGAATCTACTAAAAGTACATCCAGACAAGAAAATCTTCAGACGTCGCAATCTCCGACAAGTTCAGAAAATTCGCTATTCTCCTACTCCACAATCATTTTATAACAACTCTTGACTATAAAACAAGATACTGTCATACTCATAGTGTTATTTTAAATGCTAAATAATCACGGTTTTACAGAAATGCCTTTAAATTCATATGGATTGGGAAGAAAAACTATAAATCTAGAAAACGAGCCGATCTTATTTAGTTTCATTGAATTCGTATGTCGTGTAAAAAGTTTACTGATTGGTTGAATAACGTGTGGGCGGAGCCAATATGTACTGTTCAGCCAATCAAATTCACGATTACTTGTACTCTGGGAAATTCAGACTTGGGATGAAAGTTCAGAGTTGACGGGATCGAAATATCGTATCTCTTTCTCATCCATACCACCAAAAGGAAAACACCCCAGGTTTTTACTCTTTGTAACCATAATCAGAGTTTTGTGCAAAAGTGCCAGTCGTTCCTATTTCGTTTTGTTGAAGAAGATCGACGGAGAAGACACGTCAGACACTTGAAAAAAAAAATCTGTCCCAAAAACTTTCGCCAAAATTTCTGCCAGAGTTTTGTCGCAATTTTATTAAGTTCTCATGCTGATAATTGATCAAGTAAGGTAGAAGTAAAAATGTGGATACATCACCAAAAAATCATGTGTATCCACAATTTGGGAAATTTCTTGTTTTCGGTGATTTTAAAATGTGGATACACATACATAATTTGTATCCACAAAAACTCGCTACGTGGTTACGCCTGGAGAATGACTACGGCGCACCCTTCCCGCCGTAACAAATGATATCGGATAAAATAGATTGGAAAGGCAAATTTTAAAGGAAATTGTAAAGATAAAATTTACTGCGATAATGTACCAATTATCACGTTCAATGCACAAGCTACCGTGCATTGCACATGTGTATATGACTGTCAGACAGAAGTACGGTATTTTTTATGAATGCTGTAAGGGGCATCAAATGAGAACAGTCTCCGGGCAGGAGATCAAAACTACACATGTGCAGAAGAAAAACGAAAAACTGAAAAGTGATACTAATGTAGGGTTTACCCTTGGTAAACCCGACAAAAAACTGACACTGTTACTAGATCAGGAATGTCTATCATTTTATATTTTGACAAAGTGAATTTGCATCTGGGACCAACTGCCCTGATTAGAGCCTTAACGGGGATTACAACAAGAGCCTAGATATCTGTATAGTATACGCCATTGCTGAATTAATACCAGTATACAAGTATGTTTCGTGTTACTTTTGCCTAAATGAGAGAGATGATATTTCAGTCTGGAGTGTCGATGCTTGACGAAAATATCCGGTACTAGTTTTGGCAATGTATTGTATATTGCAGGCAATAGCATAAGGACTAGACACTGTACGTTCTTCTGGAAAAGACGAGCTTAAACCCATTTATAATTGCTTGCGTGTTTGAGTTTTTGGTACAATTAACTATGATGAATAAGATGTGTCGAATATGAATGAGACTAGATTTCATAGATGACCAAAACGTACTGAATATAGAATATGATTATTAAGAAATGGAGTATAAATCCCCATATCCTAATACAATTATTGAACATTGTCTTGTTTGTATCGGCTAGAGGTTCACAACGTATATACTGGATCCAAATGTTCAAATCATAAGCGTCAATTTCCATGATGGTGGATCGGATTAGCTCCCTTGATAGAAAAAATGAGGTCCATGTAAAATTGATTTTGATCTGTTTCAGAAAAACTGTATCACTGCTACTAGATAATATGTGATCCGTATGTAGTCATTTGTCATATATAACCATTTTTGTTAGAATTATAGCAGTTTATCTCCAAATTTCGACACTTTGGGGTTGGGTTACCTGTAGTTTCAGCAACAAGGTTACGATATAACTTTTGCCAAAAATACAAGAAGGGCAGACTTGGTAACTTTGCGACTAAATGAAGTTGTTTACACACGCATTCGCGGACAGAATATCGTACACTAGTGTCAAACCAATTGATCATTTATACATGTATATCTGGATTCATCATACCAAGCAGACATCAGGAGTTCGACCCCAGCATAAGAATAATGACTGCGTTTAGACACATCACATATGGAGTTCAACCAGATTTTGTTGGATCAGGAATGATATCGAAGCCACTTAACGCCAGGAATCAATACTATCACAAAATCTGTTTTTGCAAGTACAATGAGCATAGTTTGAAGTGATTAGGATATTACCCTTTGATGGAAAAACTCCAGTCTTCGCCAAATGCTTAGCATCAGTATACTCTCATAAAGATGGAGCCCGATATCAGCAATTATCACATTTCAGAGTAAATTGCAGGGATTTGATTGGGTAATTACCTTATTGCATCAGACCGTATTGCAAGTCTCCGTTGGCCACCGTTGGTATACCAATTCCATATATCAACGCAGCCAAGCGGACACAAGGAATATTAACTGCGGTTAAATGTTTCAATGTAGCCTGAACATAAAACAATGTCTGAAGTGCTGAACATTTCTCTGATCGCCGGTATGTTATACATGAATAAATACGGTTGTTCGGTGTATTGTATCTAATGTCTATGAGTCTGTATGTATTTGTCACAGAAAATACGAAAACTGTGTAAACCGTTGATTTGGCAAATATAAACGAGGAGAAAACTTGTTCATGATTTGAATATTCATACATTGTGGTCGTACCTTATACAAAGGGTTTTCCTTGAAAGACCAGTGCTGGGCCAGTATACCCTCATTAATTAAGTTTATGCCTACACAGCATGCTGTTCATTCTAACACAGAGCGATAAAGAAAATTTGAATGCCGCGTTAACATCGTTGCCGGGAGAGTTTTATCGAATGTTAAATTCCTGGAGCCGCGTTATGTGGCATGTGTTATATATCGTCCAATCCGGTGTTGAGGGCAAGTTGATCGCTATGTGTTTTAGTCCCTACGAATTAACACTAACATTAACCATGTTATTATATAAGCTTGAATGATTTAAATGTATTTACTATTTGTAAGGGCATGCCGACCTGCTACTGGCATAATAGAACACTAATGACCATTTCCCAATAGTTAGAATGAAACTTGTGTTCTACCTGTTTAAATTTAATTCTACAATTCGTATGGATGCAACTGCAGTTACCCTTGCATGTATTCTGAATAATCAAATAAATATTTGTCTGTGTCTCGATATAGTTATTGTTGGCGACGTAAAAATGAAACTCATAGCTTTATAAATTGGAGCGATATGCAAGAGGGGGGAAATTGACGACGTCTGGCGAGTATTAAACAACCATATGATTCTGAAAGCATCCCTCGGTACCTAACATTCAGAAGCGAGAATACGGTGGAATCTCGGACGTAGCCTTAGTATCTCATCCGCGCTTTCAATGCTGATGTTCATGTGGAGACTATGGAGTATCCATACGGTCCCTAGCACCGGCTTAAACTGAAATAGATACGCTAGCTCGGGGGCTCTTACGAAAGATGGAAAGCTCTACATCGCTCCGATGTTCCAGTTTTCCATCTCGAAAACTTGAAAATTGAAAGATGGAAGCTCCACATCGCTCCTGTATTCGAGCTTTCCATCTCGCAAACTTGAAGTAGAGAAATAGAAAGATCGACACCGCTCGTGTATTCAAGGTTTCCAACTGAATTGATGACATGAGAACGATAAAGTTGCTAAACTTAATCTGGTTTCTCCCAACGTTCAACATTTGCATTTTACAACATACCGTTAGATTGTTGACAACCCGATAGATTCATTTTGGAAAGATGGTATACGTTAACGGTGTTGACATTTTCATCTTTCTACTTTAAACTTTGCGAGATGGAAAGCTCGAGTAGGGGAGCGATATAGAGTTTTCCATCTTCCAACTTTCAATTATACAAGACGCAAAGTGTTGCACGCACCAGAGAGGGCCCACTCTTGCTTCAGTCAATCGAGAGCGCACCTGCAAAAACTGTAAACACTTCATCGTTTTAAGGCAAATCTCCATTGGTTCCGCCAAGTATTCTGAAAACACGATTGTTGCACATAACAACGGAGACACGATAGCATGGATTTTATGCTGTAATGCGAAAACAATTATAGCCACACAATTTTATTATTTCAATTTCATATTTTGTGTGACTTCAATGTTATTATAACACGAAACCTGGAACTCTCTTATTTTTATGGTAAAACAATCAAATGTCATGTTGTTTATCCAAATCGACTGAAACATAAATTTTTTTTCGACACAAGTATGTGAATCGTGAATTTTTTATTTGCTCTCTAAACTGTACTCGTTTTGTAACTGATTGTGTAAATTAATCATATATGAGGTATCCTGGCTTTGTCGCCGTATTTCCGGTAAGTCGGGAGTAGTAAGCGTCGTAAAGTATACAGTCTGATAGGTCCTGATTATAACCTATGGACCAACATCGTCCACAGTTTCGATAGCAATAATCACAACATTCCAGCAGTGAAGTACCCGGATGGGTGCTCATCACGTGGTCAGTGTAGATGACATCTTGATTGAATGTCTTGATCTTGAGGTTCCGCCCCAGTGTAGAACCTGAAAATAGACAATAGGCAATCGATGTTATACACGGCGACCTCGTACAGATACCTCAATCCATCATATAACGAAAATCAGACGGATAACGGAAACATTCGGTGTTGACGACGACATGAGTACGAACATGTTCACGATGTTGAGAACTTCCAGATGATATGACAGTCTTTCCTCCCGGTCTCAATGTACCGTTTACTCTGGCAATGCGAATATTCCCTATCGTAACTGATAATGAATTACGACAGATACGATTATCTGAACAAAATATATCCTTAATCAAGAGACAATTGAACAGGCTTAGAAAATAGATATCGCGGTTCTCCAGATATTGTGGTCAAAGTAACAAAAAAAAATATCTTGCCATTTATCTGTACCGATAATCCCAACAATTTCATCTTCTTTCCAATAATTCAAAATAATCGAAATACGTTGGAGTCAGATGATCACCATGAAAAGGCATTCAAAAAACCCGCCATGATTATAAACGGTAAACGAAAGGCACCGAGTCTTAAAAAGATTCTAACCAGGGCGAAGTTTATTTGTCTCGCAGATTCCACTTTCAAGGTAAATGTGACGATACACGTTACAAAAATTGTGATCACCTTATACTGGAGAGAGAGAGAATTAAGGTTTAAAGTCGAGTTCAGCATTATTTCAGCTATATAGCGACGATCAAAACAATTCTAAGTATTCTATCAGAAACAAGTTAATAACCTAACAAGATAGAAGTAATGAAGACAACACATTAAAAACATGTACATACATTAAAATGTGTACGATTCCTCTCAAATAACCTAGAATACACCAATGGTTTACCCGACTAAAAAGATCTGCTAAAGTAGTTGCTCGATAAAAAGAATCTCTTACAATCCTAAATTCTATTCAGTCGATAAGAATATGTTTCACTGTGAGATCTTCGTGGCATGGAATACACCTTGGGGCTGGTTCTTTTTATTAAATGTTAGTGATTTAATCGTGTATGACCGATTTTACATCGCCTGATCATGGCTTGATCGAAATGTGTCCAGCTGCTCAGATGAGTATAGTCTACAGTTTTTTTAACTCATAAAGTTTGTTATTATTCAGTGCATCCCATAAAGATTGAAACAAATTTTCTCCCATAATCAACGAGAGGGGATCTAAAATCACTAAACGGGATTCCAGCAGGATCAACCTCATTATCTATCTTCCTTGGCCATTTCATCAGCTGCAATATTTCCTGTGTTAGCAACACGACTAGGCAACCAACGAAACACACAATATCAATATTTTGATTAAATCTATGACCATTTAATTGTAGAATATTCGAGACGGTGGGATGAGTTTTAGTTCCACTTTTAGTCGCTTGAAGAGATGACAGTGAATCTGGGAATATGACATATTTTACTCCTTTAGTGGACTCAATACTCCAAAGCTAACGATATAGATTTGGCTTCGGTAGTGAATATTGAACTTTTACCTGGGCGTCAAGAGGTTTCAGTTTTGGAACTAAAGATAGTAGCACGCGCTACTCTCTCACCATCTTAAGAACCATATGGATAAATAGCCTGATGCGATCTGTATCTTTCTCTCAATGTACAAAATTCCTGTGTATATACGAGCTGTATATATACCTTTTTATATTACACCAGTGTAATATCTACCTCTGGTCTGGCTAACTGCCATGGTGTAATTGTCAAGAGCTTGTTAGGTGAATTTGACTAAACTTAATATCAACTGCTACAATGTGTGGTTTCATACGAATTCCAAGAGGTGGAATAATGGATGGTTTCTTTGATACATATTAAGGGTTGAAAACACAGTTATATGCACGATTTGAGCCAACAGATCGCAGTTTTGCAGTGCTAGTCCAATTCTTCGAAGTTTTGAAGGAAATTCATCTGCTTCGACATATATAGCTTTCTTTGAGGGGATGATCTGAACGCTCTGAGGCAAAGTCTTAGTCTTTGGTGAAGAATAGGATCTAGCTTTGCCAAGTTTGACTTGCTTGCGCCGCTGTGAACAATAGAGCCACAATCAAGCTTAGAATGAATAAGTGATCGACATGAATGAAGAAGCGCCTGCTCATCTCTTCCCCATTTATAGCTGGCAACTACCGTCAACAAATCAAGAGGTTTCTTGCACTTTGGTTTCAATTAATTTATATCCGATAGAAACGTTAATCAGTGATGAAACATTATTCCTAATAATTTGACTTCTTTTACTACTTTGATTTCAGTTCCATCTAATGTAAGCATTGGATATTTGTGCTGGAAATACTTTCTACAAAATTATATAATTTTTCTTAATTCCAGAGAACTTGGCACCATTTTCTAGACACCCTTTCCGAATTCTAGTTAGACAATGTTTTAATGTTCTCTTAATATTATGTATACGTTTTCCACTACACGATATGTTAAAATCGACTGCAAAAAGTGAACCATCAATTGATATATTTAAAACCGCAGCTAAGCTGTTGATCCTGATATTAAACATCTTGATCATGATTGAAATGATCAGATATTGTTGCACCCAGCCAAACTTGAAATTGTCTATCAGTCAGAAAGGTGAATATAAAAATGGGTAAACGGCCCTTTATTCGCATAGTATGAATAGTCAGGGCTGTTAGGGATATTTTGGTTCACATTCTTCCAAAAGCACCAAATTTGGCCCATATGTCGCCCATACCATACTATTTCGATTTTTGACGGGCGCCAAGACGGGCGCCCCCTAGGGCCGCCATATTCGGCGAAATTCAATATGGTCGCCACCCGGGTTAGAGGTCAATCGTAGTTAAATAACTAAAAGGGATAGAAATATGAATAATAGCATTTTTTAGTGGTTTTGGGGGTCGGCGAATCTGATTGTGATCTTATTTCAACGATTTGAGGTCAAGGTCACCCTTTAAGGTCACCCTAAAGGTCATTTTGGGGACAAATTCGCCATTATCAGTGGTTTTTGGGGCAAGATATATAAACTGCCTCATTCTATTGGTTTCCAGGGTTGAGTAACCCGAATCTGGCCTTATTTTGGCGATTCGGGGCAATATTTCATTTGAGAGTCGCGATAGAGGCCATCCGAACCAGAGGTCAATTCTAGGTATAACACAAAAAGAACCACAAATAATACCATAGAGGTTTGTGGCATTCTCCGATTCTGATCTTATTTTGAAGATTTGAGGTCACCCCATTTTGGGGTCAGAGGTCAAGGTCAACAGTTACCACTAAGAACAATCAAACGAAGATTATTCAGGAACAAATTATATTAAAATACTTCGGAGATGACATCTGCTGACAAAATGCTATAACTATGCCGCTACGCCGCTATGTGTATTTAAATATTCGAAATACAATACAAAGACCGCTTCAGCAACAATATACCAATGATTATTAGTACCTATGCCTTCTGGCTTGCGCTCTCAATAGACTGTGAAGTCGGGTCGCACCCAGTAAGACTGTGGAAAAGGGATAGTGCCAAGGATTTGACGGACCGAGATCGGAACAAATGGTATGGACTGGAATGTCACAATATTTTTTTCCAGTAGCGAAGTCCACCAAGAGTTCCGATAGACCGAGGGCCTCCAAAGACCGGACATCGCTGTCCATCGTGCGAACATAGGCTGTTGTATGATCCTCCTCCGTGACATGTGCTAGATGCAGGAGGACCCTGGTGTCCGTCTCTGAATGGTTGCACGGTTGAAGTATTGTGAGGTCACAACGCCGGACTCAAAACGGGTACACAGAAGGAGCTTTCCGCTCATGTCAGTCTTGGAGATCTGTGTCCTGATGAATGAGAACGGCTCCTTTTTGTTAACATTTTTTAAGAAGCCGCTGATCCATTCATACTTCGGGATTTTAGGGGTTTAGGAAAAAGTATTGTGGCATTCCAGTCCAAACCATCTGTTCCTATCTTGGCCCGTCAAAGTCCGTGGGACTACCTCTCTTTCACAGCTTAACGGGGTGCAAGGCGACGTCACAGTTTCTTGGATGTGGCAAAAAGACCGCCTGGGCAGCCTGTACAAGCATATCGGATCCCACCGACACACTAGTGGCTCTCACGCATGATCCTGACACTCACGAGTCCGTGCATATGGAGCTTATAGAACGCTTCATCGTACTAATGTACAGCAAGGGATGTGGTGCAGCCGGTGTCAATGAGGCCAAGCATCACCTTCACTACTGCAACCAGATCGCTGGAAAACATCCCACCTCCCAAGCCGCGCTTTTGCAGCATGTGAAGCGAGCGCTGCTGCAGGCGAGTTTCTACTGTAGTCGCTTCACTCTAGCAGGAAATCCTTGACTTCAGTGAGTGGAGCTGGCACAAAGATTGCACCAGTACATGGCAACCGCTATGGACCACTCTCAGCGACACATCTATGGCATATGCCATTCTCATACACTGCGGCTGACTCAAGCCATGCACGGGAAGGTGCAAATGCAACTGTGCCGATGTCCGAAACACGACCCTCTGCAAATGCGAAGGCGGGTGCGTTAATAACGAGGGCGATGGTGACTAATTATTATTTATTGCTGGCATCATATAGCGCAAGCCAGAAGGCATAGGTAGTAAAAGTAATCATTGGTATACTGTTGCTTAAGCGGTCTTTGTTTTGTATTTTGAACATTTAAATGCACCTAGCAGCATAGTTATAGCATTTTGTCAGCAGATGACATCTCCGAAGTATTTTAGTAACATTTGTTCCTGAATAATCTTGTTTCGATTGTTTTTAGTAGCAACTGTTGATCTTTGACCTCTAATTCTCAAATGAGGTGACCATGACCTCAAATCGTCAAAATAAGGCCAGAATCTAATTCTCCGATGCCACAAAGCCCTATCGTATTATTTGTGATTCTAGCCCTTTTGGTGTTTCCTATAATTGACCTCCGGTTGATCTCTGTTTCAGGTGACCTCTGTCGTGAACCTCACATGCAATATTGCCTCAAATTGTCAAAATATGGCCAGATTCGGATTACTCAACCCCGAAAATCGATAAAATGAGTTAGTTTGTATATCTCGACTAAAAACCACTAAACATGACGAATTTGACCCCAAAATGACCTTTAGGGTGACCTTGACCTCAAATCGTTGAAATAAGATCAGAATCAGATTCCCCGACACCGATAACCACTAAAAAGTTGTATTATTCATGATTCTAGCCATTTTGTTGTTTTAAATATGATCGACCTCTAACCCGGGTGGCGGCCATAATGAATTTCGCAGGGGGCGACTACCTTGGCGCCCGTCAAAAATCGAAAAGGTATTGTATGGGCGACGTATGGGCAAATTTGGTGCTATTGGAAGAATCTGAACCAAACAGTCCCTTTTATGCCCTAACATCCCGGACTAGAAGGTCTTTCAAAATCCCGCATTTCCAAGTAGTATCATACAACACATATACGGGAAGTGGGAGGAGGTGCCGACATACTGACAGTGCCACATGACTTCGCAGTATAGCCTTTAGGTTAACCTATTCTAAAGCACATACCAAGAATCTAACGATTCGTGATATGTGTTGTATCTCAGGTACGCTTTTATTGTACCTGTTCATGTGGCAACTTGGATGATATGACCACACCGATATGTCCCTAGCACCGACATAAGCGGTATTAGATACAAATCTAGACTTTTTCTGAATCATGAAAAATAGACACCATATTCATTATTTTCGAAAGCATTCTTGACATAGGAATCTAATATAACTAAATGGACAATGATACTTTTATTTTTACGTAAACCAGCTTGAATATCAATAAGTTTCTCCTCAGTTTCTATGTACCAAACAAGGCGATCATTTATCATGCGCTCCCTTCTTAATTACAGGATCTGTATGGTTACGGTCAGGTTCTGGGATGGGTATAATAATAGCATTACGCCATAACGGTGGAAAGTCTTCTGTCACGCAAAGTCTGTTAATTATGCGTAATAGGATTTGTAGAGAAGATTCGAGTGGATGTTTCAAAAGTCGATAATACATATTATCAAAGCCTGCTGCAGAATCGTTAGCTTTCTCGAGCATGAAGTTCTTCAATTGTAACAAATCTTTATAGCTTTCACGGTTTTTGAAGGAAAATTTAACTTCATTCTTCTCTTCTCTTTTTTGGAAACATTGAAATTTACGTACATAATTATCTGACAAAGAGTTTTGGCAATTATTTGCAACTTCTACTCTGTCAGTTATCACTTGATTTCCTGGTGAAAATCAGGTGATTTTCTATCACCAAAGCTTTACAAATAGCCCCTAAATTGAGCCGCTCAACAAGCAGGTAGTAAAGTTTCACAAAGTCCCTCTGGAGCTGACTCCACGTAACAATAGACTTTAACCTGGATGATCAATGCTGAATGAGAAGAGACAGAATCAAGAAACAGAACCACTAATCTAAGTACAAAATTTCTACATGTATACGCTATACCTATAATGTGATACATGTAAGCCAATCCTTGTACATTACACCAACAAATCTACCTACTCTATTCTGAAATGAATGCATTTCACGAATAAATCAAGAAATTCAGGGAACGAAAAACAGGGATATTTACACGAATGAACCATCACCACTTTAGACCGAAACTAAAGAAAAATTAACAGAGAACACAGATAGATAGAAGAAAGCCCGTGGCGGCGTCCGCTCTCTCAATCCGACTGAACTGACCGACACAAAACAAAACCTGTTCAGATTGTTTGCCTCTTTTATTGTGTGTAATAATACGGGGTACACTCTCAATGATACATTGTAATCCGTTGATTGTTACGTAGCCATGTATGAACTTGTTGGGCCTGAAATATACTGTCGCTTAGACTACAATATCCAGGTAAATTTAATAAAGATTGATAAACCATCGAAACATTCTGAAACTAGCTAACCAGAAATATCGACCACAGCAGACGAATTATTATACTTGTTCATCGAACGACTGAAACAAACACAAGGCTATTCTATGGAGAACATCTCATCTATTGCTGTTGAGCTGATGTTTCGTTGGAGATACTTTGAACTTTTCAAAGCTCAAGTTATTAGCTTTGAAAAAGTAGGAAGTATCTCCAACGAAACGTCAACTCCACAGCAACAAAGGTGTTGTTCTCCATAGAATAGCCTTGTGTTCTGTACACCGACGTCTAAATGCCTGTCAAAGAAAAGACTGAAACATAAACAATTTGACGAACTCTTGTATTAAATATCTGTGCGTATTTGTACAATCCCCATTGTGCTGGTGGCAATATTAGCATCTCACTGGCAAAAGGATAAATACAGAAAATGTCCTTGGAAATAGCTTTTCGATTGCCTAATTCAAATTTCTATTTTTTACAGATGTTTTTAGTAAACTTGATAATTTTCAACTCAAGATTGAAGAGAGTATTTCTACTGGATTTACTGTCAGGTTATCTAGTGGTCTTACTGGCGATGAAATATCGATCCACTGGAACCAAAATCAGGATTTAAAGAATTAAAAGAGAGCCATATGATTTAGGATGATATGGGAGGAAAGATTGTTCAGAATTCTGATTGAAATGCCAATACAACAGGTCTCGAACTAAGCCATCGTGAAGAGATAAATACATTGAAATTTACTCAGCACACTACAGCAGTATTAATTTGCATGATAATTTAGTGTATTTTATTTTCGATCTTTTTTTGGTCAAATACAAGGTCTTCAAAGCAGATCTTGTTCAAGGATCTATTAATAAAGCGGAAATTACCATTAGATTGAAATTATATCCAATTGTTTTCCTTCAAAAGCGTTGCCTTCCGAATATACATATATATATCCGCGTGACTGTGAATGAAGAGCACAGTAATACAACTACCATCTGTGAATGAAGAGCACACTAATACAACTACCATCTTCTCTTCAAAGTGATGATCAGGCGATGTAGAATCGGCCATACACGATTAACTCACGAACATTTACTAATAAAGAGCCAGTCCCAAGGTGTATTCCATGCCATGAAGATCTCACGGTGAAACATATTCTTATCGAATGCATAGATTTTAAGATTGTAAGAGATGCTTTTTATCGAGCGACTACTTTGGAAGATCTTTTTAGTCGGGTGATGGAGGATTGTACCTTGGGTTATTCGAGAGAATTCGGTTTGTTACAAAGTTTTAATGCGTTGGACTATTAAGTTAGTGACTTGAGTACTTAGAATATTGGTTTGTTGTACAAATTTTAATGTTTGTACCAGTTTTAACGCACTAGTTTACTGAGTCGTTGAATTGAATACTTAGAATTTTTTTTGATCGTCACTATATAGCTGAAATATTGCTGAATGCGACGTTAAACCTTAATTCTCTCTCTCTCTCTTTCAAAGTGATGATGAATTTCGTAGTCGAATTATTTCTCCTGGTTGGATTATCTTCTTGAATATTTTGTTCTTCCCCACCACTTGTCAAATGGCGAACCAAAAAAAAAAATGAGTGGCTGAGAATTTACTTCAGTCACACATACATGCAAGATATTTTGATAACGATTGATGAGAAGAAAAAGGCGCTCCGATGCCCAAGTTACGCTCATAAACCAGCTTGTGTCCCTACATCCTCTATTCTCTCACTCATTTATACCAACAGGTATTCGCATTTTGTCCATTGAGGCGCTTTACAGGTTGCATTCAATAGTTGTGCTGTAATTCTTAGTTCATGTAGGATTCCTCGTCCTAATACCGGTGATCGAAAGTCACCGCTTGTTTGATAAAGAATACCCTCCCCTCCAGGCATATTTAATTTGTTATAAAACTCTTGATGCTTAAAATGAACAACATCATAACAACATTTAATCTGAACTAGTGTTCGGCATTGCAGATGGCTATGCCTTTCATTCCGATCGCTGAAGTAAACAATATACAAGAGGTCGCTTACACATTGATCATCGTTGGTCATGGATATTTGGATGTTAAAAGCGCCCCAAGCCACAAAGATGTGACTATCTGCAGGTATAAAATCAGTGGTTGGGGTCTCTCTTGCAGGAAACAAGCCTATGTTTATGTATACTTTTGTCTTTTTGAATTTGGTGCTAATACTGTTATATGGAAATGGAATAGGTCTTTGGATTATGGACGCGGATATTCTCTAATGGACGACGGCTGGATTATGAATGACGGACTAGACGCTTGTAACCACAGAAAAGGGACGTAGGGAAACACGCTGGTTTTTGAGAGTATGCTCAAATGAATGTCAAACGCCCATTTGATGGTTTCAAAATACGAATAGTGACGGGTACTCCAATTTTGTAGTAAGATATACAGATTCATTATATCACCTTTTATATCCATTTCACAGATGAAACCAACCGAGGTCCAGCATGGTTGGTCTGTCACTTGACACACACTCAGCGAATTAACAATGGAACTGGGACGCATTGAAATGCATGGAAAAATCATGCCACAGTGTTGGAAATTGTTCATGTTATCTGGTTCATTATAAAACCATTCAAGATGAACAGCATCTGTTCCATCTTCCCAGATGAATCTTCCTTCTGCATACAAGAGAAAGCATATATGACAACGCATTATTTAATCATGGACATTTCCTGAATTACAAGGATTTTTCCTAAATTTTATTTTGTATAACTACAATTCAATTTCGGGGAAACAAACGCCCTTAAATCAGAAATTCCTCTCTAGATTTCTCACCGTGTTTTCAGGCTGAAATCCCTGAAAATGAATTGTAGTCGAATGGACTGAATGTTCCGGAATAATCCCTGAATGTTTTTGAGAGTGCCTCCAAACTAGTCTATCTGGGAACGTCGACTCTCATGACCATCTAAATTTCTACATTGTGTTTGAATTTTTGGGCTATAGCCATGATTCGTTGCTTCTATGGAACAAAAACAAATCACTCTTCATATTAATATCATTAAACGTGCTAATAGGTCGAGTGACTTGCTTCGGATTTGTATTTCCGGACGTTGAAAATGGTAACGTATGTGTGAATGTGCGGATGGGAGAAACACATTTGCACGACTAGCAGTGGGCATTGACGGA